>NJDC01000159.1:45239-70184 GCA_002245475.1 Calephelis virginiensis
AAAAAAACATTTTTTTCAAGATTTATACCGCTCCCCTCTAGGCTTCCAGCGCCCACAAGGGGGCGTTATCGCCCACTTTGGGAAAGGCTGTTCTATAGCATAGCGGCGGTTTGAAAGTCGGTGAAACGAAAAATCGTCAGTAAAAAGAGACAGTCATAATATCCTAAGATTTAAAGTTGAAGAAAATGAGATTTTTTACATTGTACAGAGTTTCATATCATCGTGGTTGCCTTAGTGATTTTAAAACCAACATTTTTAAATGTTTTAGTTATACCTAGGGCTGCCAATTCTTAAATGAACAACTCGGGGCAAATTTAACAAATCGGGGGCAGAGATGGAGCTTAGATACAGTATCTTTACGCCTATATCCCAGAAAGTGTAGGCAGAGGCGCAACCACAGCATGCACGACTAGCCGTAGATATTAAGGCACACAATGTGTGGCATGGTGATAGGTGGCAAGCCTATCGCCAATCGACCACATATCCCATCCCAAGCAACATTTTTTTTAAATTAGAAAATTGGAAATACCCATTTTCCTTTTCATGCCCGACCCGGGATTCGAACCCGGGCCCTCATGAAGTCAAGTCCAGCATTTAGACAGCTAGACCACAGAGGCGAGTTTCGATAGAAAACTTGTGTAAATATTAATTTTTATTTATAAATTTATATCTACATTATTTTCGAGCGGTATCTAACACTTGAGGAGTTCTTATAATAGTTATAAAAAATTTTATATGAAAAACGAAGTATATATTTATAACTGTTTGCGAAGGCTGTAGATTTGATTTTGTAATATATGTTAGTAAGTTTCGGTTTAGAAAAAAAAACTGGAAATATAATGGCATCTCGGGAGCTCGGGAGATTAGCCATTATTACCCGAGTCTCCCGGGCATTCCGGGATAGTTGGGGTAACTTATACCCCATGTGAATTGCACCTAAGTTTTTTTTAAAACAGAAAACAAAGCATACGGCTCTACTGATGGTAAAACATGACCTTAGCCTAGCCATGTTGATATAGACATGTTGCTGTCATTATACCGGCAGGAATAAAAAGGGCGACGGATCATTACAAGGAAGAGTTGCAATACAGCACTACAATATCATTAGTGATATTGTTTGTAATGACTTTGGCTCGCCTCTTCAGAAGTGCCTGCAAGAAAGGCAGACAGTCTATTCTAATTTCTCCATACGAGTTTTAGTCCGACTAACACGAGGAGCTGCTTACAATTTTAAAGGACTCGTAACTATTGGATTTCGTGTCTTAAGTAAAACTTGTCAATTTGGTGATATTTTGTATAATTTTGTTTAGATAAAGAGTGCAAGTGCAGTATTCATGAAGAAATAAGGGTATCGCGTGTTTTCTAGATTCCGCCAAATCTCACCCGATGAGCTTAGGTTTTACCGAAGTTTCTGACTTAACTGATTACGACGACTTATGATTTATTGTCTCCCGTTTTGGTCCGGGTCCACTGAGTAGAAAAGACTATTTGCCTCTTTACCAGGCAGTAAGAGGCGAGCACTAGTTAAAATATGGGTCATCGATAACAAAACCACTGGTAATTGAATGCTGTGCAGCCACTTCCACCGATCCCTAGCCGGGATCATGTTGTAGTTGCAATGCCTTACCTATTTTTGCCGCTGTAATGACTATGTGTACATATTACTTTATAATTCGTGGACTATGTTATTGATGTATATGTGATATCCATCATATATACATCAATGCATCACATTGTCTTAAAATATATTTTATTCAATCCAACAATTTGGCTTCTCGTTTTATTTAAAATATGTTTAAAAATGATTGTCTCAGGATTTCGTTTCGTGACAACCTTATTCATTGTATAAAAGATATTCTTGACCCTTTTGCTTAGATGGGGTAAAGCAGAATCATATGCATATAAAATTTGGTGAAAATCGGTAAAGCCTTTTCGCAGGAGTAGGTAAAGTAACTAACATTGTGACACGAGAATTTTATATGTAAGATGAATCCCCTTTTTTCATGACCATCACGCCTGAACGGAAATACCAATTTTGTTCATTATTTTTTTGTTAAAACATATCACGAACTTATAAAAAAAGTCAAGAGAAAACCGTTAAAGTTGCAGGGACAATGACAAAAAAGACACTGTATTTTTTCATTATCTACTGCTAGTAGCTGCTTATGTCGAGCGATACGAAGTTCGCCAGGTCGGATAGTAATTTGATAAATGCTGACCGGTGTTTAGTTATAAATCTTCATTTTGTCAAAGCTCCTATGAATAAAATTTCGTAATAGTTAGTTCTCTGTGTTGAAAGCAAAAGCTTAGCTTAAAAATGTTAGGCTTTTTAATATAAGTACGCAATAATATTACGTAGTTGTTTAGGATCCAGGTTATATTCTATGTTCTATGTACATTATTAGTAATAATTACACTTCAAAGAAATATTTTAATGCGAAAATGTAAAAAATCTTGATAAGAATTAATAGAAATTCCAGCATTATAGTGTTAATATATTCGTAAATTTGGTGATTATGTTGCACGCGAGTTTGGGGCGGCCATGTTTTTTTGGCAGCCATCTCCGTTTCGTGACAATTAGGTACATTCTTTTACCTCTTTTACATTTTATTTCGATATTAATTTAAAAAATAGTGATTATATTTTGTATGATATAGGTATTGTTCTTGTTCTATTTATGGTGAAAACAAATTAAACAAAATTTAAATTTAGTATAGCTGTTCTTACAATGACAAAAAATGTGGTAAAACGGTTCTAAAAAAATATATATTTCCTTAAAAATATAATTTAGTTTGATAAAATAAAAGTAGACATAAGAGTATACTAAAGGGGCAGTGAAAAATAAGTGGAGGAGAGGATATAATTATGTTCCAGACTTCTTAACTATAATTAGATACTTAATATCAATAACCTATCTAAGGTAAGAGATCGTGCTATTTTAGATCAGTTGCCAGGTAACCGCTGTAATTTTTAATTAATTAACAAAAATGTCTTAGCATCAAAACTATCGAAGGCCTATCATTATATAAAGATAGGTTATTAATGTTGTCCGTAAGTAATTAAGTAATAGAAGTATACATAAATAGTTCTTAAGAGACGAGAGTTCCGAAACTCGTAAGAGCTCAGGATAAATAAGTCATTACCAATACCAACAAAGTCACTGGTGGCAGAGTGCTTTCCTGTAACTAGGCTGGGTAGGGATCCACGCCCTATTTATATAAGTATTTCTGCCATCCGGAAGAAAGTGTAAGGCACTATCGTCTTCCGGTCCCGGAGATTAGGGTAGCCGAGACATTTGCACACTGGACCTAGGACATAGAATATGTTTTCTATATACTATGGTTGTCTACAATGGTAACCAATAGATGACTGGCATAGGTACTTTAGAACTAAAATATGCAGGCAATAAAACGTTAGCAAACAAACCATTAGTTACAATTGCTTTACGAGATAACAAACTTAATTATGACAACAGATAACAAAAATAATTTATTTTGCTGATAACTGGCTGTTTGAATGTTTCAAGAATAAAATAAATTAAGGTTTTTCTGGCGCCAGGCACCTAAATTAGTTAATTTAGGTGGGAATTAGTCTAATTTTGTTCAGTGAAAGTGCACAAATGAAATAATCATGAAGAAATTAGTGTATCGTGTATTTCCTCGCTCCCGCCAAATCTCCCAAAGTGTGCCTGTGTAAAGTGACCACCGCTTTACTCAAGACCCTGACGTGACTTTGTAAATAGTGACTAATGACTCTATAAGAATTAGTACGGAAGACGTGACAGCATGGCCTAAAGGTCTTAGCCGGCGCCAGAAAGTAGCAAATTAAAGTATGTAAGTAAGTTTCTTCACGCCGGTAGAGGTAGGCAGAGTTACAACCAGGGCACCCATGACTAGCCTAAGACACTAAGTCCTACAATGTGATATCAAGCAAGCAAGCCTATCGCCAAATGGACACATATCCAATCCCGAACAACGTTTTTTGTTTCTAATTAGAAAATTGGAAAAACCCAATTTTTCTTTTTGTTGCCCGACCCGGATTCGAACCCGGGACCTCATACAGTTAAGTCCAACTCCTGAACCGCTAGACCACAAATTAACTTTAGAAAATTAAAAAATATATAGGTATATATTAAACTAGCCGACCTTTTTTTTACCGTGCGAAAGCCCATCATGGATACCCGCCACTTTCGGGGGAAGTGGCGGGTTATGTCAGACTCCTACTGACTAAAACGAACGAAAAGGTTAACTTCCACTTTCATTATGGAAACGGATAGGGAATGCAGTTATCTTAAGGAGTTTCTGGAGTATTACTGCTCAAGCGCCTTCAAAGAAAGATTGAATAGGCACCTTTTGAATTAGTATAACTCGACCTTCATTATTTTATTCACTTTTCATTAGGTAAGGTATCGATCCTCATGCTAATATATTACCGTATAATTAATAAACATGGACTAACACAAGAGTACAATTAAGTTGACATTATAGTCTGTATAATAAAGACTGAAGACTTTTTTTTATAATAAAGACTGATACCTGGTTAAACCTTGGTGTACTTTACTCAGTTTTTATTAATAAGATGATCTCTTCCTAGTGAGATTCGTGAATGTGTAACCCTTGTTTCTTTCAAAAAACAATTAAAGGAACTTTCTTTTAGAGTTATTTAGCTTTGTTTATGTAGGTAATTATATTTCAGTATGTATCATGTTTAGTTTGTAATTGTATTAAGTATGTAGTTATTTTTCGTATAGTTTTGTACATCTGTTCTACATGTTTCATTTATTGTTTTCCTTTAACGGGTTGGATGGAAGAAATTTCATTCATTAGAGATAAGCTCGCCCTTTGTATTTATAGTACAAAGGGCGAGTTTATTTTTTAGTTATTTTTGTAGTTTATTTTAGTCTTAAGTTTTTCTGTAGTTTTTGTTATGTACAATAATGAGTTAATAATAATAATGAGACGATTAGTCCTTAATTAAAAAAAACGATTTGGACTATTGCACAAATAAGTTGTTGGCTGAAAACTGTCAAATAGCCCGCGGCAAGTAGGTACTATGTTCGCTGGTAAAATATGAACTACTGTCGCATTTGAATTGCAAATTGCAAAATATTTTTAACTGCTAGTTGGTTGAATTTTGCGTCAACTTGTTCAGTTTGGAACTCACCGTTTTAACAACCTCAGTACTCACCCCAGACGTGTTTCAGCAATATCTAAATGTGTAATGGTTAAATGAACGGCGAATACAAATTTTACCCAACATCCATGTGAACGGTAGCGAAACGGCCAGAGATTTATTATTATTACTACTAATACAGTTATTATTGATAGAAGAAGGCGTTACTTTGCGGAAATCCATACTTAAATCCAAATTAAATAATTTTATTTGGATTTAGAGTTATTATTATTATTAAGGTGTAAAATTTATTAAATGATGGCTTGTAAAGTTAAAGAGTGTAGATGTAGAGGCTTGGCTCTACATGTTATTTCATAACTTTTTAACAGTGCGAGCCATATGGCCTCGTGTTGACAATATTTTTTGGAAAACGTTTTTTATGGGATTTCACTTATTTTGTAAGTTGCTTATGACAAAACTACTAAATACTAATAATTTAATATGTTGGTAATAAGTCTTTAGGAAACAGTTTGCCCTGATTTTCAGCAACGCTTTTCCTATTCCTGCCACCACCACCAAAAAACAACGAACAAGTAATGAATTTAATTTCAGGCAAGATTGCATTTTACAATCAGGATCAGCCTTGTGCTCACTGTATTATGATAAAATATGTATATGTGGACAGCAAAGGAACACCGTCTCCTCCCCGGCATATGAATTACTAACAGTTTCAGGCAGCTTCGCTTACGTAACTTGGCTTCTACTGCATCGATTTTGATGAAACAAAGCCTATGTCACTCAGGGATAATGTATCATTCTAAAGGTGAAATAATTTTTGAAATCGGTCCAGTAGCTTCGGAGCCTATTCATTTCAAAGAAAAAAAAAATCAAACCTTTCCTTTTTATAATATTAGTATAGACTACATTATGTTGGTGATCGGTTCCTGCTCTACTTCACAGTTCAAATTCAAATAAACTATAAAATTAATAAAATTGTTTTATTACAGTAGTACCTGTTTTATAATAACGTTATAAATATTAAGAAAATTTATAAAGATTATGATAATCATACGATAGTGTCATTTTCATATTTGAAGCTCTTGCATCTCTTTGTTTGTGGCATAGGAGTTTAAAAATGACTATTCGAAATAAGGTTAAAAAGATAGACGATAAAAAGATAGGTAGTTTCCTCGCGCTTTGCTTTACTTTTCTTGGCTGGGGCACTCCCATGCCTCCAGATAAATAAGGTATTTTTAATCCCGGACGGAATGGATGGATGGGATGTTATAAGTATGAAATATCTATGTGTGCCTGTGGCGTTATAACTTTTGAACGGATGAACATATTTAGATGCAGATTTTTTTGTTTGAATTGTATCGCTTAAATACTTTTGAAGGAGTAGGAGGCTTTTTATCACGTTTGCTAATCAAAGTTTCGCGGTATAACAAAAAACAGTTAATATGGTTAGAGTCACAGGTAATAGCTAGTTCCGCATAAATCTTTACTTCAAGCTGTTCAAGTATCATCAAGTTCCAGGCGCTGGTAAGATTATGCAAATTCCACCGTTTGTCTGTCGTCAAGACATAGATTCTGGAAAATCGAGAGGAAGAGAAATTGTCTTCATCAGTTAAGGCCAATAGGACCAAATTGTTTGTTGATTGGTAAATGTTTTTAAGGACTTAGCTGACGGTTTTCTTAATAGTAAGTAATATCGTGTATAGGTACGAAATCGCCTCTGTGGTCTAGCGTTCTGGCGTCGGATTTGACTTCTTGAGGCCCCGGGTTCGATCCCCGGGCTAGGCAAGAAAAAAATTAAGAAATGTATACTTTCAATTTTCTAATAAAAAAAAATGTTGCTCGGGATTGGATATGTGCCTCGTTGGCGATAGGATTGGCATCCATCACATTATGGGATGTAGTGTCTTCAGCTAGTCGTGGGTGCCGTGGTTGTACCTCTGCCTGCCCTTTCGGGGATATTGACATGAAGATACTATAGGCACGGAATGTGGTTATGATGCAGTGGCAATCCTGTTAAATAAGTTAGTAATTTACCGGTTCTCTCATCTTTCTAAACGAAATACGAGCGACGGAATGCTTTCGGCATTTGTGAACATAGATTTAACAAAGCTATACTTACCCAAATATTTTACTGTACAGGGTAATACGATTTTCTATGACAGCCTATATCTTATCTTAGAGCAACCTTGAACTTCAATGGCATAAAATACTCTATTTTTGAATTAAACTATTTTATATTTATTTATTAACTGTTCAAAACTGACTTCAATTTGAAAATAATACAATACGATAACTCTTAAGAGTTTTGGCGCCATCGAGAGAAAAGATGGTCGAAGTTTTTTCGTAATTATTGAATTTCGTGTTAATATTGAGTGAAATTAGTCAATTTTGGTGGCATTTTGTACAATTTTGTTCAGTGAAAGTGCATAAATGGAATAATCATGAAGAAATTAGCGTATCGTATATTTGAGTAACGAGGTCACCGCTTTACCCAAGAGCCTGACATGACTTACTGATGACTAATTAATAATTATAATTGATATAAAATTTGATGCAAATTTCTACTTGACTAATGGCAAAATACTAACGAGATTGCCAAAACCTAAAGAAAAAAAGTAAGATAACTCTTAATTGTGCAATAAATATAATAATCTTAAAATTGTTTTTTTAACGAACCTACAAAAACCTTTATATGAATATACACTATATGTGTAATTTAATGTAGCCATCTCGATTACGTCA
The DNA here is from genome assembly GCA_002245475.1 of Calephelis virginiensis. Classification (NCBI taxonomy): domain Eukaryota; kingdom Metazoa; phylum Arthropoda; class Insecta; order Lepidoptera; family Riodinidae; genus Calephelis; species Calephelis virginiensis. The sequence goes on from NJDC01000159.1 coordinate 53,112, forward strand.
GTTCGTTCGTTCTAAAGTTACGATGCCACAGACACACACACGCACAAACACATACACAAAGACAGACAGACATGTTAGACACTTATAACACCTCTCTTTTTCATGTGCTTTAGATGAGGTGCAAAGATTACGAAACACATAATATAATACTAATACTTTTAAACTATGATTCATCTACCACCCCACAGTTCGGTCATCATGTCCTTGTCATCAAGTCCTCGTCATCAGAAAATATGATCAGATGTTATCGAATTTAAGGCGAATCAAATGAATCCAAAAAAATCCAAACTTGATGTGTTTACCAGCACGTTTTCCAGGGTCACGTCTCCTATCTTCGAGCTCCATCATCAGCCAGCTAATTTGTATTAGCTTTCGTTAGTGTTTTAACTGTGAGATGTCACATATGTTTAAAAGTGAAATAAATATTCAAAGTGCGTCTGATATTCATTTTGATGCTTATGATTAACGAATGAACTGCTAAGCTAATGAGCTTGGACACCTGGACAAATGTTCCATGTAGTTTATGCGAGATTTGTCCAGCTATGAACCATCTCGATCACATTAGTTTTCAAACATATAAAAGTGATCAAGTGTAAGTCGTACTCGACCATTAAGGGTTCCGTAGCAGCAATCATCATAATATAAATGATCTTTCATTTTATTCAATTCATATTTCATTTCAAACACGCTGTACAGTGGATGCAGTGTATGTCACTTCTGCAAATTGTGCGATTCTAAATTACACAGTGCCATCTCTGAACAGTTAAGTACATAAGATTTTAAACTTACAAATAAAATAAAAAGAGATCGTGAGTATCCCGTATAAATAATTAAAAAAGTTAAGTACAACTATTTTAAGCGTTGGTGTAACAGTGCCTAATAAAAAAAAAACTACCAGATCTCGTTCAAACCCGTTTTTGTTGCAAGTTTACATGGTAATGTATACAATATACATATTTTAGATTTTTTTCGTTCTCTTATTTTAAAAGTTATATAGGGGGGTTATATTTTTAAGTATGGGGAATCCCTAAAATTTATTGTTTTTTTTATTTTTGTATGAAAATCTTAATGGGGCTACAGAATACATCTACTTACCAAGTTTCAAAAGCATAGCTTTTATAGTGGCTGTGACATATGGAAGGACAGACAAACAGACATAACAAATCTATATACATGTTAATTTTTTTGGCCTTGGGCTACGGAACCCTAAAAAGCTGAATCTAAATCCGTCCATTCTCTAAAGAGATTCTCTTTTTAGATTCTACGTTTTTGTTTTGTAATAATATGTGTGATTTTTTTTTAATTTTGTTGTCTATCTCCTTGAAGTGATTATCTATCACGTGAGTACTGAGTAACGGTTTTGTAACCCAACTGAACTTAACACATGTTTAATATTTTGTGTATTTTCTTTAGTATTTTAGTTTTTATGTAGCTTATTGTGCTTAAACTTTTGTTTCTTCAAAATCGTAAAAAGACAGTCTGTAATAATAGCCACAGATATAGGGGCTTATCATCGAAAATCCGCACCGTGACGGTGTAATACCACAAAGAAGTTTTTGAATACAGCGCTCTCTCTGTCGTCTCTCGATCAGTTTGAATAGACTTTATAATATCACAGAGGCCGAGTGTCATTTGTTTTTACATAAAATTCCATTTTCTGAAATATTTTAGTTTAGTGTTAGTTTAATCAACTGTGATTTATGTGTTTTTCGTTATACACTCTATTACTCAATCAAGCATAATTTCTTTACTCTTTTACTTAGTATCTTCACGCCCATATCCCTGAAGAGGTAGGCAAAGGTAAAACCAAGGCACCCACGACTAGCCGAAAGACACTAAGTCCCACAATGTGATAGGTGGCAAGCCTATCGCCAACCGGGCACATTTTCAATCCCGACCAACATTTTTTTATTTGAAAATTGGAAAAATCCAATTTTCTTTTTGTTGGCCGACCCGGGATTCGAACCCGGGACCTCATGCCGTCAAGTCAGACACCCGAACCGCTAGACCACAGAGGCGATAATTCGCAAATTTGTTATTAACAGCAAATCTCAAGAAATCCAGGCTGCCTCGATTTCTCAAAGATCCCAAATCAGATCCTGACCAGTAGAAAATGGGACCATCTGGGAAGTTAACTAGTATAATAAAAGAAGTCCAGGGCTTTTAAGAGTTCGGAAAACATTCAAAACAAAACAAAAAAAAATATACCGATGACTTGAGAACTTCGAATAATTTGTAGATGTAAATAAAACAAAATCACGTTTATTACAACACCATAGCTCGAGAGCCGGCAGACCGATTTGAATACTTTGTTTGTATTAGTTTCAGTCCCGAATAAGTATTAATACATTTGAAAAGATTGAAACAAAAGGGACATGGAACGGGCGGACGCGCGGACGGTACAAAGTTTGCAGAGACAGCTAGTAAAATTTAAAAATATGTTTATTAATAAGAATTAAATAATATTAAAAAGCTTTACTAAATAATACATAATAGCATAAAGTCTAATAGGTTAATATTTGTGCTTGTCGTTCTATACTTTTAATGTCTATGTCATATAGATTAGTGGCTGCTTTCATATCCGCTGTCGATATCACAAACACGCTATTTGCCGCACTCGCCTATTGGCGTTGAGTGTGCTGTTTTTCATGTTTATTTGTTCTAACACAAAATATACTCTGACATAATGAATACATAGAGCTGAAGAGTTTATTTTTATGTTTGAGTGCTTTCCTAGTTTTTAGACCAACGAGTTTCATGACGACGCCTCAGTGAATTTTAGAGCTAGCTCTGTGGTGTAACTCAGAGGTTCCCAAACTTATTTCATGTAACGCCCACTTTGAAAATCAGTTGTTTTGTAGCGCCCCCCCCCCTCGTTTTTTTCTTGTCAATAACCTCAATAACATATTTGTTGCGCCTAGTTTAAAAAAAAAACATTTTTTTCAAGATTTATACCGCCCCCCTCTAGGCTTCCAGCGCCCACAAGGGGGCGTTATCGCCCACTTTGGGAAAGGCTGGTGTAACTTGTAACATTTCGACAAAAAAACTAGGAATTCGTACAAAATTTAATCGTGTTTCGCCAGCTATAAATCTTATATATTAGCTATATATATTAATTCGCACTTCCCTCGGTCATCCTATCGCCTGATCGGATAAACCAATTTTCCTAATTCTTTTTTTGAGTTGGAAAAATTGTGAGAATTCCAGGGAAAAAGAAAGAACAATAATTTATTTTTTCCTTACAAACTATTAGTGCTTACGTCAATCTGTACCATGGTCGCCGGGCCGGCTAGAAGCAATATAATTTTTGGTTGTCATGTTTACGAAGAATAAAAAGTTAAAATAAAAAAAATCTATTTCTTAGAAATGAAAGAGGTTCAGGATCGAAGTTGTTATAAAAGACACCTAGTTTAAAAAGGTGAATGTTCTTCACTACGTAGAATACAACGAAGTCGCTTTCTCTGTCCCTATGTATATTTGTATGCTTAAATCTTTAAAACTACGCTAACGTTTTTAATATTGTGAAACTTAATTTCTGATCTTTGAATCCGACAACAAGAAGGCCTACGGTACCCATTTTAGTATTTATTGAAACTATTTATAAGGAATAAACACTAGTTGTCAGTGTGACGCTGTTAAATTTGATTCAATATGGGAACTGGCTACTAATAATTTCAAAATATGATTGCCTCTAAAATCTTCCTGCCACCATCATCATTAATCTTGTTTCAGGGCCGTTTCTTCTTCTATACTAATATTATAAAGAGGAAATGTTTGATTATTTGTTTGATTGAAATGAATAGGCTCCGAAACTACTGGACCGATTTCAAAAATTCTTTCACCCTTAGAATGCTACATTATCCCTGACTAACATAGGATTTGTTTCATCAAAATCGGTGCAGTAAACGCCAAGTTACGCAGGCGAAGCTGCGTGAAACTGGTAGTATTTGATAAATGTGGAAATCTAATGTCCATTATCCTACTCTCGCTTTTAAACTTCGCATATGTGTTCGCCTCGAGAATTAAAATTCAACACGTTATTTTATTACCACCTCTGGTATCTTTTTGTGTATTTCTTACCTTCAAAAACGCATCTCATAAAAATGGAGGTCCCCCCTGTTCCTTTTCTAAAAAAAGAATCTTCACGCCTATATCCCCGAAGAGGTAGGCAGAGGCACAACCAGGGCAACCACGAAGAGGCGAAGACACTAAGTCCCACAATGTGATAGCTGGCAAACCATCACCAACCGTACACACATATCCAACCCTCCGCATCTTTTTTTTATTAGAAAATTGGAAAACATACATTGCTATTTGTTGATCCTTTTCTTCCTTTTACCTAATATATAAATACTTAAAACGAACGACAAGTTCGTGTATGTGTTTATGTTTGTGTATGTAGAGATTCGTCTTAAATATATAAATTCACGAGATGAAGATGTCGAATAATAGAACACACTGAGTTGTACTTCTCAAGTTGAAACCATTGAGGACTTCTGACACGTCGATAACGGCACATCCACTAATATTCACTAAGTTTGTTAGTAGTTCTCAGGGTTGATACATGGCGCAATATGCTATTTTTTTTATTTGAGAGGTCACCAAACCATCGCACGGCTCTCCTGATGACACCTTAGATGTTACAGGTGCGTCGCTGTCCTGTAGCCAGGATGTTAGGCCTATTGTGCGTAGTCTTGCCCCATAGGCTTGACATTGTCGTTCGGTTTGTTCGTCGGAAGATGGTCTATTCTACTCAGAGAGTCCGACCCAACACAGAGAAATATGGGAGGGGGGGGGTTGTAAGTGCTAAGTAGCATAATGAGCTAAACATAATAACACGACTCAAAAAATGCCAACACTTAGAACATATAACATACAGAACAATATGCAGAACACATAACCAATGTTTCGCAAAAAAATTGTTTTTTTTCTAATCTTACCACTAAATCCAATCAGTGCGCTTTCATCTCGCATCTCTATAATTCGAATAAATCAAATATTGTGGGAATACAAGCATAAAAAGGCGTAAGACAATCGAGAGGTTTCTTAAAGAATGAACTATTGATTTTTGAAAACCGACGCATAAATGAAGATGATAAAATGTTTGCGTCTTAAAGCATGACATTTGCCGCCAGACGTATTGAAATTGAAACAGGTACGTGTGTGAAAATGCCACAAATCCATAACTACTCATATTCCAAAACCTAAAAACTGCTTAAAATGTAGATATTTACAGTTTATACAATCGTAAATACTAGTTACAAAAACCAATTTTTTGACAACCCTAAAAACTCATCCCAAGTACGAGTATCGACGTGTTACCAAACTTCTTACGTGATTCAGCTACAACGTATAGCTAATTACAATTACCAAATAATTGTATAAGTACTTTCAACTTATACTAGTGCTTGCAATATCAATTTGCAACTTTATTCTCGTAGTACACTTCAGAAATTAATTTCTTTGCTTTCTTTATAATTTCAAAAAAGTTGCACAATTAAGTATCTTCACGCCCGTATCCAGAAATATATGAAGAGGGAGAGGTAGGTACAAACGGGGCACTCACTACTAGCCAAAGGTACTTTAATCCCATAATGTGATATGTAGTAAAATTATCGCCAAATGGCACTTGTTCAAGTCCGGGTAACGTTATTTTTCTTATAAAATTGAAAAAAAACTCATTTTGAGTAGTCCGATCCCAGGAATCGAGAAATCGAACCTGGGATCTGTATTTCCGGGTCTGGGTGTTCATTACCTACATTTATTCTGGTGATGTGACCTTCTATGTATTAGAATCCTTGACTAACACCCATATAATAAGCATATAATGTGCTTATTTTGTGAAACTTGTCCACTGATATTTTATTAAATTAAACATAGACACAAAAAGGTGTATGTATAGATAATAAGCTGAAATAATAATAATTAATAAACAATAAAGACGATAAAGTAAGTGATGATATGAATGTAGATATTTTTCTACGGAATATAATATACCTAGTATACTGGCTGTTACCCGCGGCGTTGCCCGCGTGGCTAATGGTCCCACAGGAACATTTTTCGGGATAGCAACTATTCTAATCCAAGTTAACCTCTATGTGTGTGCCAAATTTCAAGAAAATTGGTTCTGCAGGTTTTAAGTGAAGGAGCAACAAACAAACATATAAATTTTCGCTCTGTGGTCTAGCGGTCCAGGTGGGATTGACTGCAAGAGGTCCCGGGTTCGATTCCCGGGTCGGGCAAGAAAAACAAATTAGGTTTTTCCAATTTTTTAATTAAAAAATATGGATTGGATATGTGCCCGGTTGGAGATATGTTTGCTACCTATCACATTGTGGGACTTAGTGTCTTCGGCTAGTTGTGGGTGCCTTGGTTGTGCCTCTGCCTACCTCTTCGGGGATATGAGCGTGAAGATACTTTTTTTTGTTACATTTCTGTTACAGGTAAAAAATCATTAAGTTTATATTCCTACAGTTCTTTTCTGAACCGAAACAAAGGTGATTTTTTTTATGTACTTTAATCATAAGAGGCGATGTAATTGCCCCAAATCCGCAAAGAATCGATCACTTTAGAAGTTTCAATGGTTACCAATCACTTTGTACTTCAATAATCTTTGAAGCCTGTATTATGCGGAGTTTTATAAAAATTTAAATGAGGCCATGTTTAAAATATATTTAAAAGTGTGTGTTATATGATCTAGGTTTCGTTTTCTTGTAAAAAGTGATTTCATTTTTTAATTTTTATATCAGACTTCCAATGAGGTTATATTATTTTAATGATATTAAAAAGCAAATAAGTAGACGAAGAAAGAATGTATGTAAGAGTTTTAGCTGATATTGTGGTGGAGCAAGTGAATGAAATTGTATATTTTAACCAAAGCGAGGTTTTCAGTCACAGTGCTAGGACTCGCTGTGCATAATTCTGTGCTGTGTGTGTTGTACTATGGAAGCGAGAGTAGAGTACGTCAGAAGAAGCATGAGATTAGGATAGATGCGGTCGAAATGAAAGCGCTAGGGAAAATCTGTGGCGTTACGCTTGCTGACCGCATTCGTAACAGTGAGATCCGAGAAAGAGTGGCATTGAAATAAAGTGTTGGTATCAAAATGAGGAAGGGTAAGCTCCACTGGTTCGGACAAAGAATGACAGACGAAAGATTGACAAAGTAGATGTACAATGCAAATGTGGATGTATGTAGAAACCCGGGGAAACCTAGGTCGACATACCTACTACGATCAAATCGCTCGGGCGTTATCCGAAGGTGATATCGTGAGTCCCCGAAACCGGCGTGTTTGTATGAAAAGGGTAATGAATGTGGAGGAAGCCAGCCAGGTCTGTCAGGATCGTGAGGTTTGGCCCGATACTCTCTGCCTACTCCGTAAGGAACTTGGCGTGAATATATGTAAGTATAGATCTGCCTTTGCTGCGACCCTACCCTGGCTTTACTAACTTATATTAAATAAGTATCTTCACGCCCATATCCCCGAAGAGGTAGGCAGAGGTACAACCAAGGCACCCACGACTAGCCGAAGACACTAAGTCCCACAATGTGATAGGTGGCAAGCCTATCGCCAACCGGGCACATTTCCAATCCCGACCAACATTTTTTTTTAATTATAAAATTGGAAAAATCTAATTTTCTTTATGTTGGCCGAACCGGGATTCGAACCCAGGACCTCATGCAGTCAAGTCCAACACCCGGACCGCTAGACCACAGAGGCAATTATATTAAATAACTTAGTTAATTGTGAAAAAATCGAACTTCTAAGCCAACGCATTTGAAAGATTATGCCGAATGAAATGGGAATATAATAATCTAATATTACATTACAAGATTATCTTATTATATATGTTTCTTGTGGTCGTGTGTTTGTCACTGTATGTATGTATGTAACAAGCAGAGGGATCTCCTGATGGTAAAAGAATCACGCTGCCTAGAGACACCAATGGTGGTAATGGTGAGTTGCTAACCTGCGGTGGGGAAGCTAGGCTTCTAGCAAAAGTAAATTTAACGGCAATCCTACTCTCCGAACCGGAACACGTCATGACGTTATGGCGGCAGCATTAGGCGGTGGTACCAATTCGTAGTCGCTGCAAAACTCTACCATCTCACTCAGATGTCACGGTGTTAGTGACGGCAAGCCTATGTTCGCTTTTTACGAGCTGCCGGGCAGGAATATAGAGTTCTATTCTATGAAATGTAATGTAATGTTGGTATGTTTGACTACTATTTGTTCGTGTGTTGGTCGTGTTATCCATAATTTACTTTATGTATTAAGACAGCAAATTAAATGAGCAAACTTTCAAGATGATCATATTTCTATGTTTCCTTGAGTATTTTTTTGTGTATTTGGACAACATAATTTTGAAAATAAAGCAGTTTTTTTGCGGCATTTAATTGTTGTAATAGACTTAAATTGGATTTTAGTGGAGAGAGCTGTTTATGCGGATATTTAAGCGGGTTTTCATAACAATGAATCTGAATCAAACTAGTTACACCTAAGGTTTGACTTCTTTTAGAGAGCCGCTGCTTTTTCGCTTTTATCAACTAAAATAAACCCTGCTAAGTGTGAGTCGGTTCTGAACAATCTTTATTCTAATTTCACGGGAAGTACCAGTAGGTTTCAATTCCCTTGCGACTTTCGAAAATTACTGGAAATTTGTGGCATAATCTTAGAAGTTTGATTTTATCACAATTTATATCCAATTACCGATATAAATTTCAGGTTAATACCTCCACGCGTTCCTGAGAAAAAGGATCATGATTTTCCAGGTTCTGTTTTCTCCTTAAAAAGCATGGAACCCTAAAAAAGTAAAAAAAAATAAACTTAGATTCGCGGGTGAAGCATCGCATCGGATTTTTAAATTAACAGCGTATTTGTGAGCTAAAGTAATCGTAAAGTTATAAAGTTATAGTATACTGATTTGTTCAGTTTTATCTCATTTCTCTTTAAAAAAAATTTAAGGGACTTTCGGACATCGCGACAGAGTGAGATTAAACTACTTGGATATATGATTTCTACTACATTACATTTTGTCTTGGTTGTCCAGCAGTTCGGCGTCGGACTTGATTTCTTGAAGTTTCTGGTTCGATCCCCGGATCGGACAACTAAAAAAATATTTTCAATTTTCAATATTTCAATATTCAAATTTCAATAATGTGTAACGTGAAGTGTTAAATAAAATGTTGTGTGGAAAAGTATAAGAGTTTAGTTTAATAAAGTGTTTGCAATTGAAGTACACTAAGAGCCGATAAAGTAGATTTGTTGTTTACAACTTCAGTCCCTATAATTTCATGAAAAAAATAGTGCCCATGTCCAAAACCGTGGAAAACAGCCAGTTTTGAAAAAAAATATAAATAAAATTGGACTGAAATAAGAGTTGCAGCTACCAATTACAATTTTGTTCCGGTAATTTTCTTCAGATTGAGGCAATTTATACGACGAGGAATCTAATATTGGATTTTATTTGAGATTCACGTCTGTTTAAATTGATCTCTATTCCAGAGCGAAGAACGAGTTGTACAGTAGGCAACGCGAAGTCTGACGCCTTTAGAAAATATTGCAAAGAGGTCTTACTTTTTATTGTCTTTATATACCTTTACACCTTGGTATGTACAAACATTAGCGGTAACCTGCGGCTCCGCTTGCGATAAATTAAGATGTAAGCTATCCTATGTTTCAAGTTAGGTCAAACTGCACACGGTGTGAAAATTTGATTGAAATCGGTTAAGTAGTTTAGGAGTCCATCGCCGACAAACAACGTGACACGTAATTTATATATATTTAAATGTATCATTACACCAATTCCCTTACGGGGTAAGCACGAAGTATCCAGTGTATTTTATAATTATTAATTTAGTCATTTTGCGACAGATAGCAAATAATTCCAAAACCCACATAAGTTTTATTAACATTCTACTAGTAATTTTAAGTGTTCTTACATTTTTGTCAATTTTGATGTTCTGGTATGTGCAAGTATGTACTTGTATCTTCACGCCCCTTATCCCCGAAGAGGTAGGCAGAGGTACAACCAAGGCACCCACGACTAGCCGAAGACACTAAGTCCCACAATGTGATAGGTGGCAAGCCTATCGCCAACCGGGCACATTTCCAATCCCGACCAACATTTCTTTTATAAGAAACTTCCTTGAACTTGGAAAAATCCAATTTTTCTTTTTGTTGGCCGACCCGGGATTCGAACCCGGGACCTCATGCAGTCAAGTCCAACACCCGGACCGCTAGACCACAGAGGCGATACACATACTTGTAGCCATCGAAATAGGTGTTGAAATAATTACACAATACTGGAATTCCAGCCTTAACGAAGATAATTCAATATATTTTAAAAACAGTAACTTTGTGGTATGCGGGTTCTTTAAATGGTTCTGTAGCCCTCAGTCTACAACGAAAAGGTTGATGTGCCTCAAAATGTGCCTTTCGATTTCATGTTCAGCTTTGTTTCAATTTCAACTTATATGAAACCGTTCAAGTCCTTTAAATTTTAAATTTTTGTTTGCCGACGCCGACAAGCCGGGATTATAAATACTTGGGTCGTCATAAAAATTGTTCTTTTTTCCCAATATTAAAAAATATTGCTTTAATAATGGTGTTGGAAAGCTTGTTATTAGAACATGCCCACTGAGTAGAATTAAACATCTGCCTCCCTGCCAGACAGCTGCTAAGAGGCGAGCACAGGTTTTTTTTATGATATTGGAAGGCAAACAAGCAGACGGATTTCCTGATGGTAAGAAATTCCCGCCGCCTAGAGACACCAAAGGTGGTAATAGTGTGTTGCCAACCAGAGGCCGAGATGTTAGGCCTCGAGCAAAAATAAGTTTATTTTACCCTCCGAACTGGAACACGTCATAACGTTATGGCGGCAGGAATAGGTAAGGCGGTGGTACCAATCCGGGTGAGTCGCTGCGAAACTCTACCATCTAGTCAGATATCACGGTATAGTGACGGCAAGCCTATCCTCGCCTTTTACGAGCTGCCTGGCACAGGAAGGCAGATGGTCTATTCTACAAAAGGAGCCCGGACCACTACCAACAAGACCACTGGTGGCAGAGTACTGTGGAGCTACTTGCCCGGGTAGAGATCCAAAACCTCTATTACTATATTCCTGCCAACATAATAACTCTGTTATGTTCCGGTTTGAAGGGTAGCATAGCTGGTACACTCGCTTAATAGGTCTGACGGGATGTCAGATCAGATCAGATGTCAGACGGGACATCCCGGCTTCACGACAGTGACGCACCTATAACATCATATGTAAGTAGGCTATAACGATTGTGGGCATGCCCATGTTGCCTACAATATGGATCTGCTATATTTGATATTTTCTATCGTCGGCGCTTGGTAAAACTTCCGAATATTCATATTTTCAAATAATGAAACACTTGTACTATTTTACTTATCACTTATAATTTATTATTTTGTAAATAGCCTACCGGTTTAGCTTATACAGCATCATCAGGGCTAAAACTTAAACTACTAAACAATATTTTTAATTTGTAATTTTTGCAATATTTTCACTAAATGGAGAAAATAGTAACATTTGAGAAAATATTAAAAAACATGTCAATCGCCTTCACTAATTAATAAATTACTAAATAAAATTTACTGTTTTATACATATGGAAAACTAAATTATTTATGCCAGAATCAGTTAATTAAAAGAAAAAACAAAATTATAAAAATTCATGTCAAAATTAAAAAGTAATGTTAAATTAAACATTCATGTCACAATAAAAATATGTAAATAATTATTTAAAGTCACATTATTATATTAAAATTAAATTATAATATATAAGAAAAAATATCCAACAAAAAATAAATTAAAATAAACCGGTACCCGGTTTACCAGCTACCTTATCCTCCAAACCGGAACACGTCATGACGTTATGGCGGCAGGAATAGGTAAGGCGGTGGTACCAACGCATTCTGCGCTGACACAGCTTTGATTCGTCGCAGGTGGGGGCAATAATATGTGCGTTTTATAATCAAAATGGCGGCAAATAAATTTAAAATAAACACGAATAAAGAGAAAACGATTTGAAAATGAATTTCGACATCCGTGTGTTTTTTCAAATTGAATAATTATTTAGCTATATTCAAGACTTTTTAATAACGTCACATAAATATAAAAGATAAGAAGCATAGCGTATAGGCAAAGGCAGACATTCTGAAATTTTACACTGAAGATGAAAGCGAAACTGAAATACACTTTTTACTAGGTGGTAGAGTTCCGCAGCGACTCGCCCGGATTGTTACCACCGCCTTATTCCTGCCGCCATAACGTCCAATGCTTGCCGTTGACGTGTTCCGGTTTGGAGGGTAAGGTAACCGGTAAACTTACTTTTGCTTGAGGCCTAACATCTGGCTTCAGGTTGGCAACGCACCATCACCAACTTTGGTGTCTCTAGGCGGCGTGAATTTCTTACCATCAGGAAATCCGTCTGCTTGTTTGCCTTCCATTATCATAAAAAAAACATGTGGACATAGCCAATAAACGAGGTACCAGATCCTTAGCAACCTAAAAGTTTATAAATATTCATCCTCTTTCATCCCATTTCACACGAAAAATACGAATTTTTGATCACAAAATGAATTTAAGTTAATTTATACAAATAAATGTGAATATATCACAGTCCGCGGGTTATTGTTTTGAAACAGCAATGAACTTGATGACATTCGCCGCCCGCGTTTCATGTTTTTGTAAAGAATAAATGTATTTCGTGGGTCATCAGGCAAACAAAAGAAACAACACCTTTTATTTCGAAACATATGCAAATCTAGGACATTTCATATTTAAAATATGATATACAATGCAAAATGTAAATCAGTTATGACATTTCAATTGTACTGTTAGTCTTTTTCTTCACCTCTCTTTTTTTCATGGAATCAAAGATTGAAAATCAAACAAACTGATGAATTTTCTCGTAGTCTATAGACCCATGACAGTTTGATTACTTCGTTGGCCGAGAGGTTAGCGTCCACGCCTAAATTCAAATTCAAATTCAAAATTGCTTTTATTACGTAGATCCATATAAAGATTCTAGTAACGCGTCTATATAATTCTAAAAACTACCACCGGATCGGAACGCGGCCACTCACTGAGAAGATCCGGCGAAAGAAACTCAGCGGGCTTGTCTTTTTCTTATAAATCTAATTTACAAAAGTTTATTATATTCACAAATAATTTGCAGAGATTGGCATGAGAAGCAATTAATCCCAAGCATTTCTGTCTTCTAAATATTCTGAAATCTTATAATAACCCTTACCATACAACTTTATCTTAATACATTTTTTAAATTTATTAAATTAATTTACTGACCAACCGCAAGGCTTTCGTTCGATCTCCGACGAGGACAGGAATTTGTGGGATGAACACAGATACATTTCCGGATCTGGGTGTTCAGTATTAGTTCCTATTTAAGTACTAGCTGACCTGACATACATTGTTGGTTCATATAAATAAAAAATCAATATTCATAGTCAGAACAAACAGTGAATATTGATTTTTATTCATAGTTAGGAAAAAATCAATGTTCATAGTAGTATCTTCACGCCCATATCCCTGAAGAGGTAGGCCGAGGCATAAACAGGACACCCATGACTAGCCAAAGACACTAAGTCTTGCAACGTGGTAGCTCGCAAAACCTGTCGCCAACCGGGCACATATCTAATCCCGAACAATATATTTTTTTAGAAAATTGGAAAAACCACATTTTTTATTGTCCGACCCGAGAATCGAACCCGTTTTATCAGGAAGTTAAGTCCAACTTCGGGACCGCTAGACCACAAAGGCGATTGTTCATAGTTAGTACAAACTATTAATATTGATTTTTTATTCATATGAACCTACTCCTGACACTAACACAACATAAAAGAATTAGAAAAATTGGTCAATCCGTTCACTGAGATGACCAAAGGAATGGGGATTCATTTTTATGAATAAGATTTAACTATGTATTATTTTTGTTAACAAACACCCATAAGATAAGTATTGTCTGTTTTGGGTTACATCATTTTGTGTGATTTGTCTAGGGAAATATATTTATTTATAGTATTATTAATCTAAAGTTTCGGTGTTAAGCTCTCTGTCTATCTGAGTTAATAAATGAGAGAGCTACTAATAAGACCACTGGTGGCAGAGTGCTGCGCAGAAGCTTGTCGAGGTAGGGATCCGTTATCTATTCCTGCCACGGTAATGACAATTTTGGGCACTACCATTGTCGGGTCCGAAGAGTAAATAATAAATAAATAAATATATCCCTGGACAAATTACACAAATTGAATCTAACCCCAAAGTAAGCGAATTATATGCTTGTGTTATGGGTGTTAGTCAACAATACTAATACTTGAATAGATACCAGAATAAATATAATAAACACCCAGACTCGGAAATGCAGACATCTAAATGTTCATCTCACAAATGCCTGCCCCCGTCGGGTATCGAACCAGAGCCTCGCGGTTGGTCGGCGTAGTTAGGCGTGTACGCTATCCACTTGACTAACGACGCGGTCATGATGAATCAATAATAGCTATGGACTATGGTGTATATATATAACGGTTGTTTCTTACCATTAAGAACCGGGTAATTGTTTGCTGTCTTCTTCCACAAAAAATCCACTAGAAAACGCTTCAATAAATAACTCCCATAAACCAACTTCACCGAGTTTGAAAACATCACCTCTTCAATATCTGATGAATGAAGGCGGTGATTGTATTCCGGAGTTTTGCATTTAATTTATACATTAATCAAAGCGATCCATTCACGTCAGCTTATTGATGAACCCCAAATATTGGGACTCTATTCCATATAGTCATAGAGATTGGATATAACGAAATAGCCATTAATAGAAATTATTTAAAAAAATCTGTCTTATGCTATGCTCTTATGAGAGAAATGCAGTGTTATAATGACAGTGTATATTCACTTAATGTTTGAGTAATTTTTTTTAGAAATGAAACGAAACCATATTAATAGAAATGAAAACAAAAAAAATTAAGTTGTCACAAAATACTTAATCGTTTTTTTAATATTCTACCGTAGTGGTGTGCCTATGTGATAAACATCGATGTTTATTTACTATTAACGAATTAACGTGGTTTCGTTAACTGTTAATCCATATTAAATATTTGATATATACATACCAAATTTAACTTATATAATAACTTCAGTTTCAAATTTATTTTGTTGAGTCATTAAAAAATACTACAAGCTCATAGAGCATATTTTAAAAGTTTATGTAAAATCAATATTGTCAATTTCTGGTATTTTTTTAAATAAAGTAAAATTACCTAAAAATGACGCGAATAAAAAATACAAGCAGTTATTGGATGACAATATAATAGGAGGAAAAATTAAGGCGGTATTGCCAAACTGGGTGTGTCGTTTCGGGGTCATACCAATTTGTCGGCCATACTGCTTTTAAAAGAAGTATAAGGTGGTTGTACCAACCCCGAAGCGTCGTAGCAGGTCCTATTAAACTTTGCAGAATAATCCAGTAAACATAATCTACAAGCGACAATGAGTTCGTTACATCAGTGTACATAGTATAAAGCAAAGTCACTTTCCGCTGTCTGTTCTTATGTGTGCTTAGATCTTTAAAACTGCGCAATGGATTTTGATGTGGTTTTTCAATAGATAGAGTGATTCATGATAAAGTTTTATATTATGTATTATAACATACAAGTTTGTCCACCCGTGCGAAGCTGGGATAAGCTCCTAGTACTAAATAATAGACTGAAATACTCAATTTCAATAATTCTCTTTGAATGTCTATCATGATACGAAATAGAAAACCCATTAAACTGCTTCGTCAGTCATTTCGCAAAATAAATTGACCTGACCCAGTAAGGCGTGGTCACCTTCCACCTGCCCTTGAATCCGTTACTCAGGGTTAATTACACTCATTATCGTGACACGCGAATTATATGTTAACCATGCTATTATGACCGACATGAAAAGATTTGTTTGTTTTATATTTAAAATATGCAAAAAGATCTTTTGCGTTCAATAGTTAAAAACTTAATACTTAATTTAAATTTTATGGCCTGATAAGGATTTACCTTTTATAAGTGACTAGCTGTCCCGGCGAACTTCGTTCCACCCATTCAGTTTGTATAGGAAAAATTAAAATGTTTTTCCTACTTTTCTCTCAATTTTTTCGTTTTTATTATCTTTAAAACCTTTCCAGGACTTAAACAAATAATTGAAAAGAAATAATAGTCTAATTGGTTCAGCTGTTCTTGAGTTTTAGCGAGACTAACGTTACCCCGTGTTGGTCCGGGCCCCTTCGCAGAATAGACCATCTGCCTTCCTTGCCAGGCAGCTCGTAAAAGGCGAGCATAGGCCCACCGTCACTAACACCGTGACATCTGACTAGGTGGTAGAGTTTTGCAACGACTAACCCGGATTGGTACTACCGCCTTACCTATTCCTGCCGCCATAACGTCATGACGCGTTCCGGTGCGGAGGGTAAGGTAGCCGGTAAACTTACTTTTGCTTGAGGTCTAACATCCCGACCTCAGGTTGGCAACGCACCATTACCACCTTTGGTGTCTCTAGGCTGCGTGAATTTCTTCAGGAAATACGTCTACTTGTTTGCCTTCATATATCATAAAAAAAACAGCAATTGATTTTTATATGTATGTTTAGATTGACATTTCGAAGTAAAAAATAGTCAAAAAATAATTAAGAGTAGTAAACTGCTAAAACCGACTCGAACTATATAATTTCGTACCATGTCACGATTTAATATTTTTTTTGCTAAAGATAGTAAAATGATTCCGAAATGGTCCCACATACATTTTGTTAACATCTGACTAATAGTTTTTGAGTTATAATTAACTAGTGGCCGGCCCTGGATTCGCACGGTTCTGAAACATTGAAACCTTTCTCTTCAATCACTTTATCTATTAAAAAAAAACTGCATCAAAATCCGTTGTGTAGTGTTAAAGATTTAAGCATACAAAGGGACATAGGGACAGAGGAGACAGACATATATACATATATATAAAAGAAAGTCGGGTTTGTTACAACACTTATAACTCTAGATCTGCTGAAC
>NJDC01000159.1:70807-92410 GCA_002245475.1 Calephelis virginiensis
TGCTAAAACCGACTCAAACTATATAATTTCGTACCATGTCACGATTTAATATTTTTTTTGCTAAAGATAGTAAAATGATTCCGAAATGGCCCCATATACATTTTGTTAACATCTGACTAGTAGTTTTTGAGTTAAAATTAACTAGTGGCCGGCCCTGGCTTTTATATATATATAAAAGAAAGTCGGGTTTGTTACAACACTTATAACTCTAGATCTGCTGAACCAATTTTCATGGTTTTTGATTCGTTGGATTTGTCTTCGCCCCGAATAGCAGAATATATCTTAAAAACATTAAAAACAAAAAGAAATAACTATGAAAGATGAATCGTCTATAAAGAAAGTCGTGATAGTTAAACCGATTAGGCTGAAAATTATTTAGACTAGGTTCTTCGCTACAAAAAAAGAATTAGTAGCTTAGAACCGGCAGAAGGACATGGGGTACATTTTATCCCTTACAACAGCGAGGAAACTAGGGAAAACGACATTTTAATTTTTACAAACTGAACGGGCAGAACGAAGTTCGCCGGAACAGCTACTTTTTTAATACATGTTAACGATTTCATCAACATCAATCGTCGACATTTTTTTTATAAAATACTAGCTGTCCCGGCGAACTTCGTTTCACTCGATCAGTATGGGAAATAATAAAGTAATATTTTTCCCATTTCCCTGCATTATTCCCGGTTTTTCTCTTCATAAAAACCTTCTCCTGATGATAAATAACATAACAATAAAAGAATTAGCTAAATCGGTCCAGTCGTTCGGAAGTTATTCGCTTACCAACACATTCAGCGATTCATTTTTATATTATAAGATTATTCGTAAGTATAACGCAAAACTTAGTAGCCGGATTATAATACCACCACTTCGAAATCATGACTTATATTTTTAAAACAAAAGAACCATCAAAATCAGTTTATTCATAGACGTGTAATCGCGTAACAATCATACAAAACAATACACACAGTCGAATTGAGTATTAAGATATTAATAAAATACTAGTTGTTGCCAGCGGCGTTGCTCGCGTCGTAAATTGTCCCACGGGAACATTTTTAAGGGATAATATCCCGTATATTATAAAGTTACCCAAGTTACCCTGTATGTGTCTGAAAATTAAAGAAAATCGGTTACGCAGTTTTTGCGTGAAGAAGTCACAAACAAACATACAAACTTTCGTATTTATAATATTAATAGGATGTATGTGTTTGTATACATTTTCGCTTCAGTTACGATTCGCTGCCATTGATATCCAACACCTTTCTACGATTCATCTTGTTGCCTCGTCAATGCTCTAGCGGTCGGTTTCACTTCGGCTAGTAAGAAAGAGGTTTGAAATGCTAGCTTGAGGTTTGTTACTTTTTTTAACAAGTGCCGGACTCCTAGCGGCTAAAACCACTCGGTGACTCATCCGCCTCCCGTTTCTGATGCCATCACTTTGACGACAGCAGCATGGGGTCACACCATGCTATGCTGCCTCACTCATATCAGATATCATCAGTTGACTCATAGCCCCAACCCCCTTTCAGTCGCCTCTTACGACAGGCAGAGGATACCGTATCCCAATTAGCCCGGTGAAGTTGTAAAAGTCGTTAGACGTACACAACAGTAGTCATTTCGAAAAAAAAAACCGTAGCCCTATTCGTCGCCCGGTACTACAGGGCCCAAAAAAAGTATCTTCACGCCCATATCCCCGAAGGGGTAGACAGAGGAACAACCAGGGCAACCACGACTAGCCGAAGACACTAAGTCCCACAATGTGATAGGTGGCAAGCCTATCACCAACCGGGCACGTATCCCATCCCGGGCAACGTTTCTCGAATAGAATAATTGGAAAAACCAAATTTTGTTTGTGTTGCCCGACCCGGGAAACGAACCCGGGACCTCATGCAGTCAAGTCCATCACCCGTACCGCTAGACCACAGAGGTGATATTGAGGTTTGTTACCTATCATACACGTCTTTGTTATGTGTTTCTGACATGTAAATAATTGAATATTTCTATAGAAAATTAGTATGACGGTTAACTACCAATATTTTTCATAGACATCATCGTTTCCCACACAAAAAAAATAATAACTTATTTAAGTAACGAAGCACTACTTAAGACTTTTTAAGATACTAATTTTAATTTTTAGCCCCCTACGAAAAAAGAGCAGTGTTATAAGTTATACGTGTCTGTGTGTGTATGTGTGTTTATCTGTGGCATCACAACTTTTAAACGGATGGATCGATTTCAATGTGAATTCTTTTGCTCGAAAGTTAACGTGATCAGGATGAGTCATATGTTTTCACGTTTTAATGTAGTTTTATTTTTTTCTGATATTGGAAGGCAAACAAGTAGATGAATTTCCTAATGGTAAGAAATTCTCGCCGCCTAGTGACACCAAAGGTGGTAATGGTGCGTTGCCAACCTCAGGCCGGGATGTTAGGTCGCGAGCAAAAGTAAGTTTACCGGCTACCTTACGCTCCGAACCGGAACAGGTTATGACGTAATGGTGGCAGGAATAGGTAAGGCGGTGGTACCAATCCAGGTGAATCGCTGCGAAACTCGACCACCTAGTCACATGTCAAGGTTTTAGTGACGGTAAGCCTATGCTCGCCTTTTACGAGCTGCCTGGCCGGAAGGCAGATGGTTTTTTTCTGCAAAGAAGCCCAGACCAACACGGGGAAAATTATGATGTACAACACACCTTAATCACAGCATTTACCTGTCAATTAAATTATAATAAAACTACATTCTAAATCAATACCTTTTTTACATTCTATATCACATATTTCAGTACATGTTTGTCAACTTAAGAATATCCACTATCAACTTCTTAAAATTTAATCACAAAAGTAAATGCAACTTTGTAAAAAAGTAAATGCTTTTGCATTGCAAAAGTTCGGACCAACACGGGGAATTAGGTGTTAAATTCAACATTTGTGCTTATTTGCGTAAGGAAAATCGATAGAAAGGAAACAATGCAAGTTTCAAGACAAATAATTATGCTAATATTAGGATTGTAGGCTTGTAAGGAGTTTCAAAGTCTCATATCCATTCCAAAGTTAGATTAGATGTACCAGGGATTCAGAAGGTAAGCGGAACTTGGGTAAGGATTTATACGTGTGATTATAGTGATGTGAAGAGATTCCGTATTACGGTTTAATATTGGTAATACTAGAATACCCGTACCTACATCGAGTTGATAATAAAGTGAAATATATTAAATGAAGCTAAACTAGCTTTGCATAATTCTGTGATTTTCCTGACGTTGTTGTATTGAAGCGAGAGTTGCTGTTGCTGGCCCGCAGATTTCGTAGAATGTAGATTTATATGCAAAAAGTAAGATCACATTTCACGACGCGATTTTCACCCGCAGCGCCTGCGGTTGTTTGCGCAGAACCGCGACCGCAGCGGGTAAAAATCGCTCCCTGAGTTCTGTCTGTAACCCGCCCGGCACTTATTGCCGAACGTCAAGCCACTCTTCCATATTTTAATCCACCCAATAACAATTACGCGTCACTAAGTCGAGGTATGGTCCCCCGAGAGACAGCCCTTGTTTCTGATGTTGTAGGAAACAGTCCAATCTGTCTAATTTTTTTTATGATATTGGAAGGCAAACAAGCAGACAAATTTCCTGATGGTAAGAAATTCACGCCACCTAGGAACACCAAAGGTGGTAATGGTGCGCTGCCAACCTGAGGCCGGGATGTTAGGCCTCGAGCAAATGTAAGTTTACCGGCTTCTTTACCCTCCAAACCGGAACACGTCATGACGTTTTGGCGGCAGGAATAGGTAAGGCGGTGGTACCAATCCGGGTAAGTCCACTACCACCTAGTCAGATGTCACGGTGCTAGTGACGGTAATTTTACGAGCTGTCTGGGAGGAAGGCAGATGGTCTATTCTGCAAAGGAGTACGGACCAACACGGGGAAATAATGATATATAAATAATGATGTCTCAGACTGAACACTCTGTTCGGCCACAAAATCCGGGTAAGATGTAAAAACCGCGAGGTTGGCAGCATATTAGCGATAAAAAAAAGGAATTCAGCTACAGACATTTAGTTTGACAAAATCGTCTACAGAACCAAGAGCAGACTATCAAAATCAACAGCACCAAAAATGAACAGTTATTTCTCTCTTCACAACCAGGTCAAATGACACAGGATAAAATGTGTCGCTGGAATTAAAGTGTCACGATTTAACCTACAATTAAAGCAGGGTAGGGAGATAAAACAACTTTACGATACTCCCAAATTTATCTTTTTAACGTCACCTCCTAAACTCAGTCTCGAGTGAACAAACAATACAATAGTATTTACCATGTAACACAGAGCTAGAAAGACAAATGTTAACATCTTATTCACCAGTTTTGTTTATGTAAATTAAGATAAATGTTCAGTTTGTCAAAACAAATGAATGCTTAAAAGGCTTGTGAGATAGGGAGGTACTGACAAAATAAATATTTTGACTAACTTAGGATATCTTGGAGTTCTAAAACGACTCATCCGGAATAATACCAGCGCGTTTCCTTTTCGACACGTATTTGCTTGCTATTGTCGTTAAATTAAAAGAAATCTTTTATTCAAAATGAACTTGTTTCAAGTTGTTAGAAACATATATATGTCGCAAGGTCGTATGCGTGGCTTATATACATTGGTTATTAGTATAGTTGACGTAGCAACTAGCGCAATATAGATTGGCATTCAAAGGCTTCAAGTAAACACCACGTGCAGTAGCAGGTGCGCTTGCAGGTGTTGTATTATCAGCTTGTTTGTCGCCCGCTACGGCTATATAACTCAAGGCGAGCATGCTTCGCGAGGCATTCTTTGTGAACGCCTTGCAGCGTTCGGACCGCTGTCTAGTGCGGAGGTCGCTACTGGTAATATGTCTCTCCCTGTCATAGAATGGCAAAGAGATAATTCTAGATCGTAATTGTTAATTCAATTATGATCAAGAGCCCGGGTTGGGGGGCATTCGGGGGGGTGCATTATTTGGTTGGCACTCACGCGGGAAGAGCGGGGTGGAGCTCTACCTTCCCCTTCGGGGGTTTACTTTTGTTGTCATAGTGGAATGCTTATTCCTATGTTCACGACGGTTTCGTTGGCAACGGATAGGCATACGCTACTTGTTAGTGCGAGAGTACAGAATTATAGTGTGGACATCAGGATCGAAAGATCACGTGTTACGACTTTGTTCTGATATTTCCAAGTTCTTTATTGGACAAACGCCCACAAGTTGCTACACAAAACATGCTAGATAAATAAATAAATAATAACCGTTTCTAATCCTAAACAAAATTTCAATATCATCATTTTACAAAACAAGTTTTTTAAACTGCTTTTGATAGAAGGTAGGGAACCACTGAAGATATCCAAGCTAGTACATTAGTTAACGGTTTTTGCAATTCGATAGTTAAGCGAATGTTGTCCCAGATTAGTTCTTATGTCAGGCAAGTGTAAAACCTTACGATTGTGTAATCGTGTAATATCAACATAGTCTACTACATAAAATTTTAAAACGAAATGCATAAATAAACTCAATCGATACGAAAGGTTGATTTACGAATACAACGGGTGTGCAAACTTTAAAAAATAGAAAAAAGAGGTTCCACATAGCAAACACAAAAAAGAATATAAATAATATTACAAAATTAATATATAACGTATCTGCACAAACGTACAATTATTATTAACGTACATACATAAATACATATCTTCACGTCAAGTCACTTACGTGGTAGGCCCAAACCTCACGATCCTAAGGTGTATACAAACGTAATTATATAAAGATATTTTCGGCTAGTCGTGGGTAGCCTAGTTGTATCTCTGCTTACTTCTCAGGGGATATTGGCCTGTAGTTATTCTATACTTTAATATTAATATACAAATATTTACCCAAAAACCTATTTAATTTCGTACATTTTAACTTAACTATAATAAATTCTATATAGTTTACGTAAATGATAAAAATACGGGCAAAATTTAAACGATTTAAGTATACAAAGATTAAAAAGAACAGCAAAATTACACAGTATTAACACTCCAACATGAAATCGGCAATGCATCTTGATATACCTGTTTATTATATATATATCAATCCCGTATTTCTGATAAGAAAAAAATACTGAGCATTTACTACTAAATACTGGATATTAAGTACGTGGTAGAGTTTCGCAATAACTCGCCCGGATTGGTACCATCAACTTGCCTATTCCTGCCGCCATAACGTCAGTGTTTGCCGTTGACATGTTCCGGTTCGGAGGATAAGGTAGCCGGTAAACTTACTTTTGATCGAGGCCTAACATCTGGCTACTGGTTGACAACGCGTCGCGTCGATTCGCATCATGCCGTGTTGGGTCGTTTCGTGTCATGTCAGGTCGTGTCGTGTCATGTCGGGTCGTGTCGTGTCGGGTCGTGTCGTTTTGTGTCGGGTCGTGGCGAGTCGTGGCAGGTCGGGTCGGGTCGTCTTGTCTCGTGTCGTGTCGGGTCGGGTCGGGTCGGGTCGGGTTGGGGCGCATCGCTTTACAAAGTACACTCAGGCAGGCCGGGCTACTTATGAAACAATATTGCTGGGGATTGTATAACTGCCCGGTTAGCGAAAAAGTCATTTGTGACTTTGTGTCTTCGGCTAAATATGGTGCCATTAGCTCTCTCTTCTTCTTCTTCTTCAGTAAGATATTTAGTTTTTTTTTATTAGCATTGTGTTGTCCCTTTTTTAAAGTTTTTGTGGAACGAAATTTCACTTGAACCCGTGAAATTAAAAAAAATATTATTGGCACTATCTGTTTACCTGCGAATTTGTTATCCCTTGTTATGGCTCTCTTATTAAAAGTTATTTTGTAAAGCAGTTTATATTCATATAAAACTTACTTCTGTTATCGCTTGTGGTCTATCGACTGCTTGAGGTCTCAGATTTTTTCCCCGGGTCGAGCAAAAAAAAAAAAACTACAAAATGTGGATTTTCAATTGTTTAATAAAAATAATATTGCCCGAGATTGGATATAAGGAGGTTGGAAATAGGCTTGACACCAACTAAATTGTGATATTTAGTGTCTTTGGCTAGTCGTGGGTGTCTTGGTTGTGCCAAACTTTTTGTCGATATGGGCGTGAAGATACTTTAAAACTTCACGGAAATCTATCTAGCGGTTTAGCTATGACAGACAGGAAGCTTTTGGTATTAATAATATGAGTAAGGATTTGTATTTCGTAAGTTTTATATTGAACAAGTATTTTTGTATTTGTAAGTATTAAATAAGTAAAAACTCATTAAGTAAGAATCCTCAAGCTCGTAACTTCAAAGAGAGACAGATCCAGGCACCTATGACTAGCCGTAGGCATTGTGTTCCACATGTTGACAGGTGGTAAGCCTATCGCCCATCGAGCACATACCCTATCCTAGACAACGTTATTGTTATTACAAAATTGACAGAACACATTTTTTATGTTGCCCGACCTAGGGAACCCGAGACGTCATGAATTCAAGTCCAACGACAAACCGCTACACTACAGAGGTGATTAACTCAGTAACAACTAACAGATATAAACTGCAAATACACTTATCACTAATGCGTGTGTAAGGTTCACGACTACAGATTTCACTTTACCGAGGTTTATTTCATATGACTTACCTTAACACTCGCCCAAACATTCCGAATGCAGGTTGGTGAGTATTTGACGGTGTGAGATTTAATTTTGTAGGTCCGATTACGATCAGACTTTACGAGTGTACCTGCGGATGTTCTAAATATGCAATACTAGTTGCATAACACTTCTTTCGCGTCATTATCATCGTAGTCCCGAGTCTACAAGAAGTAATCTAAATGAAGTAAATAATTCAACCGAATCAAACATTATTTTAACTTTTTTCATATTTAAGAATTTTGTCATATTTAAGTCTTTATTAATTGATCATAAAAATACTTAAATGTGACTAAAAATTAAATATGATAAAGACTTGACGTAAAAATTTTCCCAATTACCTATTACATAATGTTACATTCTACCAGGCTGTACAGAACGTGTCCTTTGCCTAAATCTCAGAAAAAAATCACTTTGAAAACAGTTTTTTTGGGTTTAAGACATCTACTATTACCTCTCAATGTTTTTGCTTAAAATATTTATTTTAAGTACGTTACGAAAAAAATATGTTATGTTGTCAAATTCTGGCCACATAATATGTTTATTATTAGAGCAAGTTGCAAGTTAACTAGTGAATATTAATACATAGCATAATTTAAACAGTTCTAGTGCATAAAAATGTTATAGTTTACAAAAAGAACATAACCTCAAATATTATATTTTTTTTTGTAAATATAGTTAGGAAAGAAAGTGTACATGATACAGATTTCATTTCAGAGAAAAATATTGACTGATATAAATGTTTTAGGCATTGCGTGTTGTTTGTTGGTTCCAGGGCAAGCTTTGTAGGTATAGAGAGTGGCCCACCTCCTTTACTGTGTTAGTAACATGCAGACAAACGCGAAGGCCTATTACGAGCCGCATAATAGAAAAACAGTTTTCCTGTATTTTTAACCGTTTCGTGCACGTTCTAAGGAGATTCTAAGTTCGACTTCATTTTTTTTTAATTTTATTGTATATTTGTTACGCAATCACTCGGCCAATAGCCAAACGATTTTGATTGTGCTTTTTTAAAAAATGTAATAAAGTCGATAATGAGCAACAACATAAGCAAAAAATGGTAATTTTTGAGTTATATTTAATGATGCATATTAAGCATAACTCAAACTACCAGTCGGATGTTGGATTAGTAGAAAGTGTTACAACAAACAATTTAGAGCATGCCCACTAATGGTGTCTTACGCGCGTAGCTACGATAAGAGGGACTTGAATTCCCTGCTTGTTAACTCGAGTACACTGGTTGCGTTGTGGCTAATATACGGTCTACGAAAACGTCTTAATCGAAGATATAGCCAACGATTTAACGTTAATAATTTTAGACGATCAAGCCGTAAAAAGTTCCGTATTAAAATATAACGCTCCGTTTTGAAGCAAGTATGCTAAGAGGCCATAGGCGCGGGGTTATAGATACAGCAATGGCGCCAGAGTTACGAGTATCTCAACTGTTCAACCGTGCGTCTGTATCCCTCATTGCAAGCGTGAATTAGGAAATGGGACGCACCATCCAGGACGTTTTCTATGTAGCTCAAGTATTTTGCGCGTTTTAGTATCAAGGGTGTAAAAACTTCTTTAGCGGTCCTGTGCACTTTTTTTGGAATGGGCAAAAACTTCTAAACTCGCGTCAGGACACGTGACCTGATCGAAAATTTGTAAAACAAAATAAACAAAGCCAAGTGCTGTCAACGACTTCTCTCCGCTCATTACGTAAATCAAACCACATCAATAAATATATTTATACCTTATTCACCCAAATCCAAAAATAGAAGTTCTTATTTTCTTTCCCATTTCCTACTTTTATTATTCCATTATCGAAAACTGCAATCGAAAATAGAAATCAAAGTGCCATAGGGTAAAATAGAAGATAATAATTGCCTTTGTGGTCTAGCGGTTCAGTTGTTGGACTTGACTGCATGAGGTCCCGTGTTCGAATCCCGGGTCGGGCAACAAAAAGGAAATTGGGTTTTTCCATTTTTCTAATACAAAAAATGTTGCTCGGGATTGGATATGTGCGTTGGCGAAAGGCTTGCCACCTATCACATTGTGGGACTTAGTGTCTTCGGCTAGTCGTAGGAGCCCTAGTTGTGCCTCTGCCTACCCCTGTAATGTATAAAGTTATATATTATCTCCATTAATTTGAAAACTAGCCAATGACAACAAAGTTAGTGCTACTAGTGCAGTCTATGGCTTAAAACATCATAAGTTTCTTCTTATACAAATATCATAAAAACAGGAAATCTAAGGAATTTTGATTTGCAGGCAACAACAACAACTAATTTAGAAATACTCAGGATCAGGATTTGAATTTTGAACTCATTATTTCTCATGTCTTTTTGTTTAGAATAATCAGATCAATGGAAAAATTTATTAAAAATGTTAATATTATCTCTTCCTCTGATAAAACATTATCGCTTCAATGTTGGCGTTATACTGATTGAAGTAGGTTATCCAATATCCAAACTTCCAAACCTTAATTAATTCTGATTAATACAATCCACTTAAGAATTAATTAAGAGTGTACTGATATTAAATTATTCATTTGTTAACTAATTAAGGATCATGTTTAAAAGCTGGTTTTAATAAGCTACTTAAAACAAATTTCAATAACCTACCTAAGGTTATTCATACATATATTCACAAGAATATAAGTTTATTTAAAAATATATGATATACACTGAGTCAATACAAGGAATAACATCAATATTGCTGTGCATGTCTCTCGTCTCCACAGAGTAAGTCATTTTTTTCAAGGGTTAATGTATACGCTTTTACAACAAACTTTCCGACTAGGTATAGGTATTAACTAAATTTAAAGAACGTATCTAAATGAAATAATATGTAAAAGGTTATTATGCCGTTACTGATTATATAGCAGATAGGAGTGCTTGGTTTTTTGCGCCTCATACCTTACAAATATTTTAAATACATATTGTTCGATCTTTGGTCGAAAATAGAGAGTAGGTAGCTCGCTCATTCAACCGGACCAGAGGGACGGGCAAACAGTCGCGAACTAACGCTCGCGAGCGATCAATATCTAGCATGTTTTGCGTGTCTACACCTCATTATATAAACTAGAGTGATAGTGACAGTGTAAGTCGTTAAACGGAGAACCTTCGTCTAAGTCCAGAAGTGAGCCGAGGAACCGTACCAGCTCGCATAGGTGCCTGAGCGACCCCGGATTAAAGGTTGGTGACGCTTGTTTGCTTACTCCTCTGTAGACGGCCGAAGTTTGACATTCTTCTACCTGATTCTATTACTCCTACCTCATACAGTCCTCTTGACTTTTCTCATTTTTTGTCTAGCGTTAAAGTCGGACTACGCTACACATATTGTCGCCTCTGTGGTGTAGTGGTCCGGCGTCGGACTTAACTTCTTGAGGTCTCACAGCACAGGGCAACACAAAAAAAAATTCAAAAGGAATATTTTCAATGTTCTAATAAAAAATAACGTTGCCCGGGATTGGATATGTGCCCGGTTGGCGATAGGCTTGCCAGCTATCACATTGTGGGACTAAGTATCTTCGGCTAATCGTGGGTGGCCTGGCTATGCCTCTGCCTACCCCTTCGAGGATATGGGCGTGAAGATACTTTACATATTGTAAAATCAGTGAAACAAATGTGACCTTTCCGAGTTTCTTATGTCGGATCTTCTCGGTGTGTGACCGAGTTCTGATCCGGTAGTGGTTTTATAGACACATCACATGTGCCTTTTTGGTTTATGTCAAATGAATGATATTCTGGTTATATATTTTGGTAATAACTGGGCAACCACTGTTCATTACAAACTATTATTGAAGTTGCAACGTTTGTATGTTGTGTGGGTGGGATTATGAAATTTGAATTCGGAATTTGATTGAGCTGAAACTTGGTGTGCGTATGTAAATCGGACGACAATATAAAATTATGGTATTGTGGCTCCATCGAGAGAAAAGATGGTCTAAGTTTTTTCATTATTATTGAATTTCGTGTTGATATTGAGTGAAATTGATTAATTTTGGTGGCATTTTGTACAATGTTGTTTAGTAAAATAATCATGAAGAAATTAGCATATCGTGTATTTCCTCGTTGCCTCCAAATCTCATTATATGAGCTTGAGTAATGAGGTCACCGCTTTACCCAAGAGCCTGGCATGACTTATTGACGACTTATGACTGATGGCTAATTATAATTGATTAAAATTGATGATATCAAATTTGATACTAATTTCTACTTGACTAATGGAAAAAAACTAAACCTAAAAAAAGTTAAATTATTATGATATGATCTATTGTAGAAACCTGAAGGTGGCTATAGGAATTCCTAATATTCAAACCATTATTTTTTCGTGTTACTTGATACGTCTTGTTTTCTCAAGGCTACTTCTGGGAATAGCACTTACATATAACCCCTTGTTATGAAATATATTTGCAATCTCTAATTAAATAAGTATAATTTTATTATAAGCACAGTAAAACTGCAACAAACAATTTAGTTGCCACGATCTAAATTTAAAAAAATGGAACGTACCTCGACCTAGATAAATAGAAAAAACCGTTATCACAAAATCACTTGCCAAATCTTGATAACAATTTATTTCCATAATATAAACCTTCCTTTTTTTCCAATTCCCACTTCGGAATTATAATTGATGATCAAACGAACTTACCAACTGAAGTTTGTTTAATCATTAATTATGTTTCACGGCTTCATTCTTTGCGATTTAATTTTACATGTTGTAGGATGTTTAGAGCAATTATGTAAAATAGGTTCCAAAATCGTTTCGGTAACAATTACTACTAACAGGTAAGTTCCCGTCCTTATTATTGTTCTAATGATTACTAATCTAAACAAGAATCGATTTTCAAAAAGTTGTATCATTAATGACATCGCTATTATATAATTTAGAGAAAACTGAATATTTGTCTTATCCAGCAGAAATATTAAAATTATCCAGCAGATATGTTAAATGTATAGAATTTGAATGATTTTCAATTTTGAATGAACTAATTTTGAATGATTGAAACTCGATTTTGGTAAATTTCTATTCTAGTTGACTAACGGCAAAATGCTAACGCGAATGCCAAAAACAAAAGAAAGAAAGAAAGATTATCGCGGAGTTATTGCGTAACGAGCATCCAAAAAACATACCGCGATAACCTGCTCCTTTTTAGAGTCGATTAAAAATAGATTGAACTGCCATCTTCAGTGTAATAAGGCCCTTTGAAACGTTTGTAGTAGCTTGTATTTCTTTTATGTAGCAGAAAATGTATAATCTGTTTATAAGAGTTCGTTTTGTTTTTTACATTGAGGTATGGATATAAATTTTAAATATTCTAAATTCTTATCATAAAGCGAATTGTCATTTTTAATGTTGGCTAAAGCGAGTAATGGATGATTTAGGACTTCTAATATAAATAAGTTAAAAAAAAAACTAGTTTTTGTAACCAGCTTTTATTTGCAAGGGCAAATTCGAGCAACAAGCTTATTTAAGACGTATCAAATTATCCCAAACACGTTAGGATAATGTTGGGAATTCCAGGAGTTTCTATGACCGCATTTCAATTCCATCATAGGATCAGCTCCATGACAAAATAATCTTACATTCTCATCCAATTTGCACATGGATGCAAAATTTCAGCATGGTCAATTACTGGTAGTAGCGGTACTGTAGGGTTACTCTTGAATGATCTAAGAATCATTAGGTGGTAGAGTCTCGCAGCGACTCGCCCGGATTAGTACCACCGGTTTGCCTATTCCTAGCGTCATAATGTCAGCGCTTGTCGTTGACGTCTTCCGGTAAGGAGGATAAGGTAGCCGTAGATATAAATTAAAAATGGGATATGTCACTTTAGGTACTCTTGAACTTGAGGCCCCGAGCAAAAGTAAGTTTAGTACTTTTGCTCGGGGCCTCAAGTTCAAGAGTACCTAAAGTGACATATCCCATTTTTAATTTATCCCAATTTGCATAAAATCGAGATTCAAGAGTAATCCTACTGGTAGATAGGTCGGGAATTGAACTTGAGCCCCGCGGTTGTTCGGTGGGTTTAAACATGTGCACTAAGCCCTCGTCGTTCATAAATTCTTTTTCGTTAAAAAATAAATGTCAATTTTTTGCACATAAGTTGCATAGCTATTCCGCTCAAAAAGTCGTAATCTTTATATTAATATGTGATAGCAAAACTTTGGCCCCTTTTTACGAAAATAGCGCTGACGCAGGAGCATAAAATTTGGCACACTTATAGTTTATGTGTAGGAAAAGTGCAGAACGCTAATATTTTTCAATAATAATGCTTGTAAAGTATAAATGTAAAATAAGCCTTTATTTTACTAATTCCACGTAAGCAGTGTAACTGTTGTGGCAAATAATCCTCCAAACGACGACGACGACGACGACGAATGTGCCAAGCCTAACTGACGTTCCCACCACCCACTTCCGCGACCAGAACACGAATATAGGAAGAGCTCGGGAAACAATATAAATTGTCCCGTTCTTTACATGTGACAACCCTACCTAAAGTTCCCACCTCCCACCTCCGCGACCAGATCACAAATAGAGTCCGAACACGGGAAACAAAAGCACTTGTCACGTCCTTCGCCAACTTTGTCGAAGCACTTATCACAGACAACACCAAATCGCACTCGACGTACGTTTCGCCTCTACACCGAGGCATCCTAAGGAATTCGACCGTACCGTACAAACGATGACACACGAGTGACTTGCCGCCGCCTCGATTGCGCCTTATATAGACCAAACCCCCAATATCAATTATTCGTAACCGCTTCACGATTAGATTGTGGAATTCTGTGCGACTCGATTGCTCATTCAACTCGATGTTCATTCTCTCGACTCAACTGCTCGATGTTCATTCAACAATGTTCTGGACACATTATTGTGTTTTATGATTTCTAATTGTTCTAAAATATTTAGCCTAATTCCTTTTTCACAAGTATGAATTATTTCGAAGGAGTGATCACTAGCCAAATTGTGACCAGCTTCCAAAAGATGTTTTGCAAAATGGGATTTATCGAAATGTTTATTTATTATCCCTAACTGTAAACCAATGACGTGATTCCTTATTTATCCAAATTGATTCTGCCTTCTTTACAGCTATATTTGCTGCTCGGCTGTGTGTGTTGGTACGAACATTGATATATTTTAGAATAAGATTAAAAAGTTTACATTGTTGATTGAACCAAATATTTTGAACAGCAACCCTATGAGACTTTGTTAATTTTAAGTACAGCGTTGCCTGTTCGGTAATGCTTACCGTTTTGAGATATTTTATTGAATCAGGCTTTACTTTGCGGAAATCCATTATAGCAGATGTAAAATAAGCCTTTATTTTGCTAATTCCGCGTAAACAGTGTAACTGTTGTGGCAAATAATCCTCCAAACGACACAGAATGTGACAAACCTAACTGACGTTACCACCACACGCCTCCGCGACTAGAACACAGGAAGAGCTCGCGAAATTGTCACGTTCTTTACATGTGACAACCCTCCCAAACCCTACCTACAGTATATTATCACCACTGCCCGCGGACATATGAATACGCTTAAAAGAATATTTTTTTTAAGTTGAAGAATATAGACGAATTGTTTCCTATGAAGCAGCGCCTAAGGGGTGGTATTTAGTTAACAAGTATCTTCATGCCCGTACCCCGAAAGAGGCAAGCAGAGGCACCCACGACTAGCTGAAGGCAATCAGTCCCACAATGTGATGGAAAGCCTATCGCCAACCAGAAACGTATCCAATCGAATATTTTTTTTAAAAAAAATTGAGAATATACATTTTCTAGATGTCTGCATCCCAGACTCAGAAATGAAGACATCTAAATGTTCATCACACAAATGCCTGCCCCCGTCGGGATTCGAACCCAAGCCACGCGGTTGATCGGTGTAGTTAGGCGTGTACGCTAGCCACTTGACTAACGAGGCGGTCAATTTCCCTATTTCTAAGAGTGAACCAATTTTGTTAATATTTTTTTAGTTGTGTTAGTTATCGTCTGTAAAAGGTTCACAGGAATAGAAAATCTCGAAAATATGTAAGGAAAATAGGTAAAAGCTGTATTCTATTTTTTCCCATACGTATCTATCAATGCCAATCGGTACGAAGTTCACTAGGTCGGCTAGTTGTTAAATAAAAACGACATTGCCCCTGATTTGTTATGTGCCCGTTTGGTGAGTTTGCCACCTATCACATTGCGGTATTAAGTACCTTCGGCTAATCGTGTTTGCCCTGTAGGATTACTCTTGAAACTCGATGTTATGTAAATTGGAAATTGAAATCGGATAAGTCACTTTAGGTACTCTTGAACTTGAACACAGTACTAGATTATTACAATTTAGTCAATAGCAAACGAGAAATTATTTAATCGAATTTTTAAAATTATTTTTGGAAGTTAAATCTAAATATGAATACGTGAAGCCAAAACTTTGGCACACCTTTTACAAAAATTGCGCGAACGCAGGAGCTTAAAATTTTGCACACTTGTAGTTTATGTGTAAATGCAGAACGCTAATATTTTTATCAATAATAGTGCTTATAAAGTACATTAAATCAATAAATAAAACATTAGGTACCCACGCTACCATGCATTTGGCACACACTCACAGATGGCGCACTAAAAAGTTTGGAAACAAAGTGGTTGGTCTTGATAAATGAAGATGGCGTTCTTATCAACAAGTATTTAAAATTTATTATGGTCGAATTTCGACCAATGGACCACCACACTAGTGTTAATAATCCGCTAATACGGTGTTCAAGAGCACTTAAAATAAAATATTCGAATCCAATATTTAATTTACACGAAACAGAGATTCAAGAGTAGCCCTATTATTTGTGATTCCTACACAGGGATACAGGTGTGAAGATACGTAAATATCGTAGTATTTAATAAACATGTCTAATTCTTAAATCTCATTAGGGAGAGAGAGAAAATATTGTACATACATACATACGTATCTTCACACCAAGTCCCTTACGAGGGAGACTCGATACTCTCTGCCTAGAGAGTATCGAGTGACAAACCTCACAATCCTGACAAACCTGTCTGGCTTCCTTCACATTCATGACCCTTTTCATACAAACACGCTGGTTTCGGCGACTCTTGACACCACCTTCGGATAATATCCGAGTGATCTGATCGTGGAATGTCAACCTTGGTCTCCCCGGGTACCTACATCCATCCACATTCGCATTGTATACCTGCTTTGTCAATCTTTTATCAGCATTCTTACTACATGACCGAACCAGCGGGGCATGCCCTTCCGCATTTTAACACCAATATTATCTTATAAAATGTTACAATAGGAAGGGGATTAAGCCTCAGAAACGCTGTAAATAAATTGCGGAAAATTTATGAGCGGCCTTTAAGTGGTCGTTTAGCTAGAAATTTGAAACCCTAAAGAAATAATGATTTGACCATTGTTTATATTGTATTTTCCTTTAGGCAATAAAGTTGATGGAGATCTATGTCAATATCTTTAATGTCAAGATAAAGTAATCGGATTCTGTTTACTTAAACAAGAAGCAATTAAGATATAACAGTAACTAAATATGTTTTACTTAAAAAAATAAAGATGTTTTTTACAAAATACACTTGTTCTTCAGCTGTTATTAAAATTTTATGTTTATTTAATCTAGAATAAAGGTTCGTGTTTCTAATCAAATAAGTCTTACTTTTAATATCTTTATTTTGACCTCCGACGGGATACGTTTGGTGTTATAAGTTTGTCTGTGTGTGGGTGTATCTGGCATTATATTTTTTTAATGGAGGGACCGATTGCGATGCAGTTTTTGTATGAAAGCTGACGCGATCGATATGGTTCTTAGAAACATTACATGTAGGTTGTGTCGGGGTTTGTAGTTTGTTTTTAATTTTTGTGTTGTTACATAAATTTAGCTTTTCCACAAAAATATAGCTACCGAAATAAACAACTAACACAAGTAAGTAATACATCGCACCGAAACAATTAAGTAAATGCGGGTAGAATACAATTTCTTTTTCGCCATCTTAAAAAAATGGCGCGCGCAATCAAAAGCCCCTTAGCCCTATCGGTATCCGTATCCGTATGCTTGTTGAAAGGAATTCACATAAAAATACCTTAATATTATGTTAAGAAAATTCTCAGCACTAATTGTTTTATAAATTATTTTCATCATCAAAATAACTACTTTAAACATGTTGAAGCACTAACAATACAGACCACTTGTGGCCTACTAACAAAGCCTACGTACACAATGGAGCGTGAAACAATGGAAGTTTGAAGTTGAACTACCCGCATAGTTAAATTTATTTCATAATTTAGATTTGAATACTTATGATGTGAAAGATTGTAAAGAATTATATACATAAATACTATGGCAGAACGATATGCCTTTCTGATGCTGTGCATCCAGAGACATGTCTTACCTCGTATTATACTTTGGCAAAGCAGTTAACTACATACTTGAAGTATATCTAAGTATTTTGTGCAGCATCTCCAATTTTTAAGACTTGTCAAAATTTAAGTAACTTTAACTTTTTAGTAAATCTAAATATTTACTATTTCTGTTTTTTAAATTTATTTTGTATATAAAACGATAAAGTTTTACTGTAATTGTGAAAAAACATTTATTGTGATTTATGAGTATTTTTTGCATGCAATAAAAACTTGTTATATTATAATAATTATTATTTAAAGAGCTTACTCATTCCTTCGAGGTTCCCAACGCACCTGTGATATTCCCAGTGCTAATGATGTCCATGGACGTCGGTAATCACTTACTACGAGTTCATTCACAAACCCGTTTAATGTCCTCTTTTATAAAAAATGAAATTTTTGTGTTAAGACCGCGTGATTTAGAAATCATTGACTATAAAAACTTTATATCAATCTTAAGAAAGAAAGAAAAGAAAGAAAGAAAAAATATTTGTTTGCGGAATATGATTGTTACAAAGATGTTACAACATGATTTAGGCGTTTCTACATATTCTACCAACTGGTGGTGTGCAAATATTTTATAAGTTATTAATTAAATAAGTTATTTTAATTATTTATTAATACAAACAATTTTTGGAACATAAATTAATTTATCCCTATCTACCGTAAACTAAATTAAAATCACACACCTAGTGTTTTTTAGTGATAAAAATAACTCGAAAAATAATGTAAAGTCATTTTAAATTCGATGTGGCAGACAACCTTAGATGGCGAAAGTTATCTTAATGCATTTCTACATTACGGGTATCAAATAAAAGTCAAGTTGAGAGCAAATTGAAAAACAATGTGACATCGTTTTAAATCCAATATGGTCGATCATCCAAGACGGCAGATTAGTTGTTTTAATGCACTTCTATGATATGGGTATCAATTGAGAGGACTCGTTTAGAGCAGCTCAAAAAATAATGTGACGTCATTCTAAATCCAATATTTTGGATCATTAAAGATGACGGAATAGTTTTTTATTGCACTTCTACAATATGGGTGTCAAACGAAAGGGCTTGTTGAGAGCAACTGGAAAAATAATGTGACGTCTTTCTTAATCCAATATGGTTGTAGAAGTCATCCAGCCAACCATCCAAAATGGAGGAATATTTAGTTTTGTTGCATTTCTACAATATGGGCATCAACTCAACGGGCTTCGTCGAAAATAATAAAAAATAATGTGACATCCTTTTCAACCCAATATGGTGCACAATTGAAGTTTTTTATGCTTTCCTATAATGAAAGGGATTGCTGAGATTTTTTTTAACATTTTTGAAGCCAGTAACATCGATT
The DNA here is from genome assembly GCA_002245475.1 of Calephelis virginiensis. Lineage (NCBI taxonomy): Eukaryota > Metazoa > Arthropoda > Insecta > Lepidoptera > Riodinidae > Calephelis > Calephelis virginiensis. Next base: position 90,170 of record NJDC01000159.1, read on the forward strand.
GATTAACTTTGATTTGTTTAATTTGGAGGGATGGTCGTCATCAGCATTGTTCTGCAAACTTTCTAGGAGAAGAACAAAGCTAAAATCAAACCCGGACCTAAGTTTCGTCAGGCTCAAGTAAGCTATAAGTTGAGTGACATCGGGGCTTAACATGATGTCATAAACGTGCCACTTCAAGGCACCTGAGCGAACCCTGTTGTATATCAGCTTTGCCCTTCAAAACCGTTTTTCCTTGTCCAACACAAATTCTGTACCTACATAAACAAGTTATAGGTACCTACAAGTATCATACTCGTAACAAATGATATATACGTATTTCAATTGCATAACAAACTAACTACAAATAAACAAGTAACATACTAAATTATTTGACAAAACATATACTTTAATCTATTTTAAGATGTGTTTAATTTTCGCCGTGTTAGTCCGGACTCCTTTGCAGAATAGACCATTTGCCCTCCTGTGCCAAGCAGCTCGCAAAAGGCGAGCACAGTCTTATCGTTACCATGCCATCTGACTAGCTGGTAGAGTTAAGCAGCGACTCGCCCGGATTGGTACTACCTTGGTTGGTACCTATTCTTACCGCCATAACGTCAGCGCTTGCCTTTGATGTGTTCGGTAAACACCGAACCGGAACACATCAACCGAGGTAGCCGGTAAACTTGCTTAGGCTCGAGGCCTTACATCCTGGCTTAAGGTTGGTATTGCACCATTATCACTTTCAGTGTCTCTTGATGACTTGAATTTCTTGCCATCAGGAAATCCGTCTGCTTGTTTGCCTTTCAATGTCATAAAAACAACGGAGCTCTGGAATGCTCGACAAGTAGTGTAAGATGATAAGAGGGTCTCCTTATTGAAGAACGGGATTGTTCGAAATTAACCAGCAAATGACTTTGCAACAATTATGGCTGGAATGAGATGAACAGACTAAGAAACTCCAGGCAGTAAACTAGCGATAACTGCAAGAAAATCGCGCGACAAGCTTTTATGGTCATATAAGTTGTGTATAATGAGGTTGTAACATCATAGTTAATATTTTTTAAGAAAAAATGTTATTTTCTTCTTTTTAGAGCTTTTAAATAAAAGCTTGTTCTAAAAAGTATTTTTTTATTTTAATTTATTTTTGCGTGAACGTCGCGTGATTTGGAAATCATTGACTATAAAAACTTCATGACAATATTAATTAAAATCACACACCTCTGACACGCTCTGTCACGTGTCAATCTATCACGTGTTAGAGAGTTTTGATTGCATTTATCACAGATGATATCGCAATAACTCTGATTAATAAAAATAGTTCACCAAATTTAAATGGCACTTCACGCTATAAACCCATATATCGGTTCCTTGCAATTACTGCTTCGCCAGTTTGTTTTGTTTACAGTGAGCTGCGCGTTATCCTCAAGAGTGAGCATTTTGGTTGGTAGACTAAAATCTGCACTTTATAGATAGTTACTTTACTTGACTTGACTGTATGAGGTCCCAGGTTCGATTCCCTTGTCCGGTAGTAAAAAAGAAAATTTGTTTTTTTCCAATTTTCTAATAAAAAAATGTTGCTCGGGATGGGATATGTGCCCGGTTGGTGATAGGCTTGCCACCTACCTATCACATAGTGGGACTTACTGTCTTCGGCTAGTCGTCGTTAATGAGGATGCCATCTTCATTTCTAAAGATCAAATACTTTGTATCCTGAATAGTTTGTGCGCCATCTGTGATCTTTTATCGTCAACATCAATATAGTTGTTTATGTGTGTCAAATTTATGGTAGTGTGGATAATGTTTTATTTATTGATTTAATGTACTTTACAAGAATTATTATTGAAAAATATTCTTCTGCACTTCTCCTACACATAAACTATAAGTGTGCCAAATTTTATACTATTTCGTCAGCACAATTTTCGTAAAAAGGGGTCCAAAGATTTGGCATTACGTATTAATAGGTATATAGATTTGATTTACAAACTACTTCGAAATGTTATGAGACACAGATTGCGTGTACCTAGGTACAGAACACGTATCATTAAACGCTACCGGTGTGAAACTCAAACACGGTGTCAGAAGTTCGATTCTGTTTGGAGTTACATCCTGTGTCAGCCGTTCAGACGCGAATCAAAGTTTAGAAGACTTTTAGTGTATACGATATGTCGTGTAGAAATTGTTATGAAATGATGGAAATAATTTGTTTGAATAATTAGAAATCTTATGAGATGATAAAATAGGAACTTATTAAAATTTTATGTT
>NJDC01000159.1:93624-115595 GCA_002245475.1 Calephelis virginiensis
TGTCTGTAATCCATGATTGTGGCTACGAATTGGTGCCCTACCCACCTTATTCGCCGGATTTAGCCCCCTCGGATTATCATTTATTTCCAAATTTAAAAAAAAACACTTGGGTGGCACGAAATTTTCGACCAAAGATGAGGTGATAGTCGCAGTAAACGACTATTTCGCCGACCTTCCGGAATCTTTTTTTTTTGATGGGATAAACAAGTTGCAGGTCAGGTGGAAGAAGTGTGTTGAGCGAGATGGAGACTATGTCGAAAAATAAAAATAAATTTAGACCCACTTTTCTTTCATTTTCTTGGTCGGGCTTAGAACTTTTGGATCCACCCTCGTATCTTCAGCAATATTATGGACGAGGTCTATTTTCTATACTATAAAATATTTGAATTTTAACTATTGGCGAACACTGTTGAAGTCTATTATAACAAATAATTATCTGTAAACTAATAGCACGGTTCAATTAGACTCTAAATTAACACATTAGCCATCTTACTACAAGTATTATACACAGACTAAAGTAAGTTCAGGGTTCAACCTGGCATTATACTCTATATTACTGAGATACAGACTACAATAACAACTTTACTCTTACTTTAGTCTTTGTCAATTACTAAGGCAGTATATGCTTGCACTATGGGTGTTAGTCATCGATAATGCCAAAATAATACGTATAAACATAAATAAATTCTGTAATAAATTTAAGAAACACTCCAAAGGTACTAACGTCTATATTCAATAAATACTTGCTCATATCAGGAATCAAATGTTTACCCCTACTGATGATCGATGAATGTAGTCTATAAACGATAAAACTTGGGGCTTCGAGGCGATGAAATTTTAATTAATCAATAACCATGTAGTAAAAAGTTCGTAGACAGCACAGATAAAAAAGACGACTGAATAAAGATCCTCATCCTATTTGAAAGTCGGTTAGGAAAATAATTGGTGTTTAAACTTTAACGAGACATAAACCAGCGTTTTCATTATAAAAAGCGGATTTTATTACACAGTTACAACGATGACGAACTAAGAGAATGGCTTGTTTTAGAGCAATTTTACTGTTCACTCCAAAATTAATTATTTTGGTTAATAAATTTTATATTACTCGAGATAACTTAGTATAAAAATATATTTTGACGTTACGTTGATCTTCCGAAAAGGGAAAGTTTATTAATTTGAATGTAAGTTTTTGTTTATAGTCGATTTTTAATAAAGGAGGAGGTTATATGCTTGACTCCTATGGCATAGCCCGGTGAAATTATAAAAACCTCGCGGTTAGCAACAAATTAGCCATTCCAGCACTAAATCCGATTCAAATTTTGTTTCATGTTTTTTAATTTTTTTTTAAGTTAATTTGCCCCTTTCTTAGGCCGGCTAAGACCTTTAGGCCATGCTGACACGTCTTCCGTATTATTTCTTATAATATATTCATTAGTCAAATGTCTTCCGTATAATTATTCTTATACAGTCATTAGTCACTATTTACAAAGTCACGTCAGGGTCTAGAGTAAAGCGGTGGCCACTTTACACAAGCTCTCTTTGGGAGATTTGGCGGCAGTGAGGATATTCACGATACACTAATTTCTTTATGATTATTTCATTTGTGCACTTTCACTGAACAAATTTACACTGATATCCACCTAGATTAACTAATTTTACTCATAATTTACACTAAATTCAATAATTGTGAAAAAATTACGACTATCTTCATTCACGATGGCGCCAAAACTCCAATTTTTTTAAATTTAATTTGACCTTTTGTGGGGCCGGCTAAGACATTTAGGCCATGCTGCCATTCTTCCGTATTAATAAATAATTTTTATTAGTACGAAATAGTCTTTAGTCATTATTTACAAAGTCATATCAGAGTCTTAAGTGTGGTCTTGCGTAAAGTGGCAGCCACGTACTTTAACGTAACAAAATTGCACGAATTACCACCTAAATTAATCAAATAATACGAAATTCATTAATTACGAAAAAACTACGACCATCTTTTTTCACTGTGGCGCCAAAACTCCGTTATTTTTTTATTTGAAAGAGCGTACTTCCGAGGAGGATCCATTGCCACCATGCCTGGATCTGATTATGGAATCATCATTTTTGTGTACCTAGAAGACTTACTTACTTATTGAAATCGAAGTCGGTTTTTTGTAGTATTTAGTAAATTATATTAAGTACATTTAGTGCGTACATTTTTTAAATGGTCTGGCACTCGATACTCTCTGCCTACCCCGTAAGGGACTTGGCGTGAAGATATGTATGTATGTATTTATTTTTTAAATGTTACGCAATCCAGTCAATTGCGAACAGATTTAGATTTTATGGTAGGGCATAATTCACAAGTGGTCCCATATTTTAATCACGATTCAACTAATGGTTTTTGAGTTTGTATAAAATCTCGTTTCACTTAAACACTCGTGTCGTTAGTTACCTTACTCCTTCGAAAATCTTTACCGATTTTCATCAATTTTTATCTGAAATAAAGAATTTCTTTCTTTTTTTCTTTCATACTCAGTAAGTCTCACAGAGAAACACTATCTATTTTTCATACCTGTAAGTGATAAGGGTGACTTACCCCAATTTTTTTTCTAAAATCTCTTTAAAAAAAATAGCAGAACAACGTCTGCTGGGTCAGCTAGTAATGTACAGATTTTCATATTCCTCGATGACATCGTTGACTAGGTATGCACCAATGAGTCAAAAACCACTTTAAATATCTTGACAAAATTCATATGGGACCATTTTGGAATGATGAGATAGTTTCGACTGATGAATGAAGTTTGAATGAAGAAAAAGTACCTATGACTGAAGAATGATCAGTAAATAACTGTTCCACTTGCACATAATGTGTTTTTACGGAAAATTAACAAAATAATCCGCTAAAACGAAAGCTTATTCAAGTATCGCAATCTAAACATTTTTCAACTCCAGAAAAAATCTTAAATATATCAATATTTGTTTCTCAATCACAGAGATTTTAGAGCTGAAAGGTATAAGAAGGTATTCTGCTATTTTTAAAATAATAAAATTTCACGAAAACGTGTTTTGATTTTAAGGATCGTTTAGGTCAGCGGTCGGCAACCTTTTAGCAGGCAAGAGCCACAAGGCAGCAAAATAAACTAAAGGTGGACCACACTTTTGATATTAGCCTTAGAAAGGCTAATAACACCTACGTATAGTTGGTCATATCATATCTCATAGAAAAATGAAATAGGGCGCAGAGAAGCGCGTTCTTAAAGCTGAATATACTTACAATCTACGCCGTATATCATACGGTCAACCGCGGACCGTTCCTGAATTTTTTTTGATATTTATGACTTATTTACAAAACATTCACGAGCCGCAAGTAAGACGTCGGCGGGCCACAAATGGCCCTCGGGCCGACCGCTGGTTTAGGTAATTAAATCAACAAATTCTTTTATTTTATACAAGAGGAGGCAAACGAGCAAGTGGGTCACCTGATGGAAAGTGATCACCTCCGCCCACGGACATCCGCAACACCAGGAGTATCACAGATGCGTTGCCGACCTTAAAGGAATGAGTACTATTCTTGAAGTCATAATTGTTTGAGAATACCACCCTCGGTAACTGATTCCACAAAGGTGTTGTGTGAGATAAAAATGTCTTCGAAATCGCTCAGTTGTAGATCGCCACGCATCGGGATGGTGGGCATGACACTTTAAACTCTGACCGATGTTTAAAGGAATTAGCGGATGGAATTAAACCAAACAACTGTTCAATTATATTTTTGAAATTTGAAATGAAAATTCAAACCCAAAAATGTATTTAAAAAGTAAATTTTTATAGTCAGTACCGCATGAAAGTAATGTTTTGAAAGCTAATATAGTAAATAAAGTTTTTAAAGGTCGGCAACGCATCTGTGATACTCCTAGTGTAGCGATGATCACTTTCCATTAGGTGACCCATCTGCTCGTTTGCCTCCTCTTGTTTATAAAAAAAAAGCAAACAATCGGACAGATGTAATGATGTGAGAAACATATTGGCAATAATTCAATAATGTCAATATGGAGTTGCCAAATATGAGGCTTGTGTAATATGCCTCTTGCAAAAGTTTAACAAGCTTATCAAGCCGGAACATTATAATATCGAGCATCAACTTTATTTTGCCTGAAATAAATGGTAGTCCGCAGTATAATGTGGGCCAATAAATGTAGGGTTCCATCTACATATTAAGGATATAAAATTTTTACGGCTCATCACAAGTATTATAAAAAAGGTCATGTCCGTAACAATAAAAAATACAATGAGATTTTTTTATATTCGCGATACCATAAACGAGAAACATACATACAGATACCAATGGTTTCAACCTTTTGAAAAAGGGGAGATATTGATTTCATCACTTTTTATTTTTGTGATCAGACAGCAAACAAGGATTCGGATCTCCTGACGGCAAGAGACAACCATGGTCTATAAAAATTTACATAAACACCATAGATACTAAAGGTGTCTAGCTATCCTATGGCAGAAGTAGTCCCTCCGGACCAGAACATGGCTTTGTTATTTTGATCCGGACGTCAGGAATAGGTAACGCAGTTTATCCCTCCTGTTGATGTCTAGAAGTCTACTACCACTACCAACAGTTTTTCTTGGTAATGGCATATTATAAGGGTCTTGGACTAACACGAGGAGCTTTAGCGTTAAGTCCCAGCTGGTCTGCAGATTTAGGCGTATTTGTTAACTACTTACCTTTTTCAATGGCATATAAAACAATCAGACAGACACATGGTGGCGCAAATGGTGGGAAATTTATCTCAATCTTTATTTTTTTAAATGCGTCATATATTATATTAGTATTAAGTATTTATGTAGAATAATTTATAATTTTAATTAAGTTTTTTTATTTTTTTTTATCTCTTTAATCTTAAGTTTTTTTACCTTTATTTTTTTTACTTTAATCTTATACTGTCAACCTATCGCTTTTTATATTATATCGTTTTTCTCTATCTTAGGTTAGCTGTAAGATATCTCTTGTTAGAGATAAGCTCGCCTTTTGTATAATATTTATATTTGTATTTTCTCACTGTCAATTTTATATTACGTGTACAATAAAGTGTAAAATAAATAAATAAATAAATAAGTAAATAAATCAAGCGGCTGGTGACCGTGACTTGTGGCGCTCTTTGGGGGAGGCCCACGTCCAGCGGTGGACATAGGCCTCCGGCTGATAATGATGATATCAATCTCTCTTGTCTTACACTAGAAAAGGAAGTGGCTTTTTTAATACTTTTTTTTAACTAATTTGATTTTTAATAAATAAATATCCCTGGACAAGTCACACAAATTGAATTTAACCTCAAAGTAAGCAAATTATATGCATGTGTTATGGGTGATAGTCGACGATTGTAATACATAGGAATACTTAAATAGATGCCAGAATAAATTTAATAAACACCCAGACCCGGAAAACATCTAAATGTTTATCACACAAAGCTTATGATTATAACCTAAGCAAATAAATACTGATTCACCAAGCTTATAATGAATTCACCTTATTTAATAGTTCATAAAAAGCTTCCTAACCAAAATTAAAAAAAAGTCTATATATCTATACAGACTGTTTATTGAAAGGTAAAAAGAACTGAAAAACAGTCTAATTCTCTCACAAATTTTATATCATACTATATTATTTATGGTGTAAATATAAGGGCTAAAACAATGGCATCTTTACTTAACAAACATTTTGCATTGTGAACCCAATTGTATTCCAAAACTAGGTCAATGATCACCCTGTATTCTTAAAATATTTCCTTCCCCCCATAAACAGCAACACACCAGGGAAAACTTATTTCGGTCACTGGTCACCCCATTTCACCAAAAAATGCTCTATAATTTCTAAAAACGGTTGTCTTTGAAGTCATCAGCTTTTATGTTTATTAAGAAACCTGTTTTAGGTTTTCTACAAAAAGGTACAAATATCGACAGACCGAAAATGCGCATTTAAAGAAAATTGTATGGATTCTCTGTATGAAGTCATGCATGAAGATAAATTATAAGCAGGGTTTTTTAAGTAATGTGTTGCAAACTTTGCGGTTTCTATAACTTCCCTGGACTATATCTATAAACAAGGTTTTATGGAATAGGAGACAGATTTGTAACCGACTTTTTGCATTCTTATTAACGGAGGTCCAGGCTCCTACGAAGAATATTGGCTTACTGCAGCATCATCCAAGAAACTCGGAAGAGACGAGCTTTGTTTGGTTCGCCATTAACTTCGTAATTTTAATAAAATGGTATAGTTTTGTGACGCATCACCTTACATATTTTGCTATAAAGTTAGTGCTAGCCATTGTTGCGTTCCTTTTTATGGGTAGCCGGAAAAAAACAGTTGTTTGTTTACCTCCAAATCAAACATTAAAATAATTAAAGTCGACTAAGTGTAAAAAACTTTAGTTTTATCCTCGATTTACTTGCAATCTCATCATCAAATCCACACTTGGTGGCAATCAAACCAACAAAGAAATGCGATCGTTCAAATAAAAAAAATAATTGGCTCAAAAATGGCGGACTAATCGTTTTGCATACATAAAAATAGGATATAGGTCCCATTTTTCTCGAGCCGGATAAAAATATACGCGCACACTATAATTTAAACGAATACATACATAGTATAAACTACATTTTTGAAGAAAAGTTTAATTGGTTTTTTTGAAGTGAAAATTCCTTTAACGTCGTTGCGCACTTTTTTTTAAAATGAGTAAAAACTTCTAAACTCGGGTCAGGACACGTGACCTGATCGAAAATTCGTCAGACGGCGCAGGGCGCTTGCGCGAATATTCGTGTTGTCATGTTTGTGTACGATAGTGCAATAAATGAATATTGTATTCTACCATATAAATAATAGTACTTTCATAATGATAATTAAAGCAATTAGTCCCTAACCATTCCAAAATATCAAAAATGCACAACGTTAATATTCAAGTTTTCACTTCTGGCGGCACTCCCGCAATGCAACCCTTCGTTTTTTTGTTAACGCCTATTCCTAATACCATGATAAGAAAAGACATCTTGGTTGCCCGGAAGTTTGTTTCTCCGTTTATTTTCCTGACTGGCTAGGTTTGGTAACGGTTGTAGTTTATGGAAGTGAAAGCGTTAACCCAAATCACACTTTTAAAAATTGTAGTATTAAAACTTAATCTACATATAAAAAAATAAATCCTCGTTTCGCGTGGTCGTCGCATCACGGCTGAACGGATGGATGAATTTTGCTAATTCTTTTTTGTCGTGTTAGTTATCGTTATGACATGGTTTTCTTGAAAAAAAAAAATAAAAAAAAAAAAATTTAAATCCGTAAAAGTGATCAGTGCTAGTAGCCAAAGAGTATCTAGTTAATGTCAAGCGATACGAAGTTCGCCAGTAGGTATGCTATAAATGTAAATACTAATTTTGCAAAAATTTAAAAATATTTGCACACATGTGATAGAATGTGTTGGTGTAAACAAATAATTTTGTATCAACTTCTAGTACATATTACACATTTACATTTATTACATTAATACGTGATGCCAAAACTTTGGACCCTTTTTACGAAAATTGCGCTGATGTAGGAGCATAAAATTTGGCATACTTAAAGTTTATGTGTAGGAGAAGTGCAGAACGCTAATATTTTTCAATAATAATGCTTATAAAGTATATTAAATTAATAAATAAAACATTACCCACACTACCATGCATTTGACACACAAACAAATAATATGTTGATGTTGGCGATAAAAGATCACAGATGGCGCACTATTCGTTAGGAAACAAAGTAGTTGGTCTTAAGAAATGCAGATGGCGTTCTTATGAACAGGATATTAAAATTTGGATATTAAAATATGAAAATAGTCGAATTTCGACCAATGGGCGACCACTAGTTTGATTCAAAAAGCCACATCAATAGTTTTAAATTATCATGATACATTTTGTTTAATATTAAATCCAAATAAATTCCGCGAAAACTCATTCGTTTGGAACAATCCAAACTTTTCCAATTATTTTCGAACAGTATTTGAAAGATGACTGAACTTCAAATATGCTTTAGGAGTTCCTTAACATTCTTTTTGCTGTTCATTTACTCTCAAAAATTATTAAATTAGTAATAGTCATGAAAATTTGGAATTTGGAATATATGTTAATTGTAATATATGTGTTACTTTAACGTATAACCAATATAATTGTGAAGTCTGGTTACAATCCGTTCAGTAATTTGTGCAGCATACTCAGAAACTTTCCTATTCATAATTTTGAGTATTTTCTAAAAAAATCTTGTTACACTTCATATTGATCATAATATTAATATGAAGCGAGAAGTTATGGAAGCACTCAGAGTCTTCAACTATTTTTTAATCAATCATTAAGTCGGCATTTTCTAATCAAATAACTTAATGATTTAAGTTAATGAAATGAATTAATGAAAAATGAGATTAAATGTTAACCGACGTCTCTGAGTGCGTCATTTTGTAACCACCATTCAAAATTCAGTCCAGAAAATCAATCTGCTTATCTATACTTATAAAATCTGCTTATCTATACTTATGTCTTGACTGACTAGCAGATTCAACAGATTCATTTTTCAAGACTACTTCTTAAAAAATAGCAGGTAGGTACGTATTTAAGTGTTTCTGGAAATTCTATTGGTGAAATAGGGGTTGAAAGTTTGTATGAAAGTCCTTATTAATGGGTTATTGATTAAAAATAAATAAATAAATTTAAGAAAGGAATAAAATAATAAATCCAGTTTTAATTCAACTCCAGTTCAATAAGTATATTAACTGCCACGCGAGCAAAGCCGCGGGTAACAGCTAGTTTGCTATAAAGAACAACCAACTAAACACTTACGTTATAAATAAAGTAGGGTTACTTATTTTTACTTGAAAAGCGTGGATGATACTGTAAAAACTGAATATGGTTGGCTTAAATGCAATATTGAGTATGAAAAATAGAGTTTACCGTGGAAAAGTACAGGTGTTTATTTTGAAAGTATACAATATAATTCAACCAAGGGCCGATAATGAAGAGTATGAATTTTAACAGTAACTTTGCTGCTTCATTTATTAAGGGGTTAGTGTATTTGCTTACACTACCCATCCTCTTCTACAAAATACCTTCAAATTAATTTAAAAAATATAAGTAAGTATCTTCACGCCCATATCCCCGAAGAATTAGGCAGAGGCATAACCGAAGCACCAACGACTAGTCAAAGAAAAAATTTGTAAAAGCAAAATTAAATTATGTAAGAAAGGCTATTATAAGGTCTCAGAGTATTTTTAAACGAACATGCTTGGGGATAGAGGTTTCAATCTCGCACTGCAATTTGTTATGTAATTTGTTGTACCTTGTTATATTTTTAGTTGACTTAAAATTAGATTGTATTTTTTTAATTTTTATCTAGTTTATAATGTTACTATCAGTATTGAGAAAATACAATTGCGCTTGGTTTCTTTCTTCTTTACGCTCGGATCTTCTCAGTTCTCAGTGTGTGCGCGATTCCGGTCCGGTAGTAGTTTAAATGTCAAAAAGCACAAGTTCCACTCGTATGGTCTATGTGAATAAAATTTTTACTGATTCTGATTCATTAACCAAGATACGCAAGAAATATTGCTCCAGCTCTTGATCTATGTGATTTACGAAATTACTTTGAGCTGATCATACATTTTCGATCATTTACCCAAAACGTAACCTCCAACGCTCACTTTATTTCAAGCCAATCCTTGCGTGCAACTAGTATGGCTCAAAAGATTACCCCAAATATGGAACACCTGATGAAAAAGAGGAGTGTTGTTTGATCTGTGTGTGGCGTCATAACTCCTAATCGAAAGAACCGATTTCTATGTTTTTTTAAAGCTGATGTGATCAATAAGATTCTTAGGCACATTTTGTACAGTTTTGTCGGTGTTATTAAAAAAGGTATTTTTTGTTTTAAGACGATTTGCGCGAATCCTCCTCCTTCCAAGTCCTCGCTCAATTTGACAACCATTACCATCTCTTTCGGTTAAAGATATGTGTAAGTCATCAGGAAATCCACTGTGCTTGTTTTTGTCAAATTTCGTCAAAAATGGTTTATTTTATTTTAATAATAAATGCTAAAGAAACTCAGGTCTATAACATTCGTGGCACGCGGTACTGGATATCCTCTGCGTACTCAGCATGTAACTTGGCGTGAAGATGTATGTTGATTTATATTGCACTACATCCTATAAGCGTATCATGCACCTGGTTATATAATACAGAACTGAGAACGCCTTAAGGTATTCTGGGAGAGAAAATCGGGCAGCTTAGTTACGTAAATAGGGTTGCCACCATTTCAGAAATACCAGGAATCTTTTTGAGTTAACTCAAAATAATTTTACCTATTAATGTTATAATTAAGAATTGATTTTAAACCCTCAATGTATGTATTTTTTTAGCAACAAGTTTCGCTAGTTATTGTAACCTCAGAGATATAACATGTATTATAGATTTTGAAGGCATTTGATTTGCTATTAGAGAAAACATATTATAGTGTAAAATATTTTCTTGCTGACAAGCCTAAAAAATAAATAAATGTATTATTGTAAACTGAATTAAAAATCATGGTTTTCGAGGAGTTTCTTTCGCCGTTTCTTCTCATGACTGGCTAGGTTTGGAAACGGTGGTAATAAAAGGCAGATAAGTAATAGGCCTGGTTGCTGGGGAGTTTTACCGTTTCTTTTTCCAATTAGCAAGGGTTGGAAACTATAGTAGTTTGTGGTACATAGGATTAAAATTGCTCTATCTTTAAAAATACAGTGAAGAAGTGGTAACCCTAGTTTAAAACAATCTTAGGGAATCTGCATGCCAATGTGAAACATAATCTTCCTTGTCATTACCAAAATAAATTAATTAGCTATAAAATATGGGAATGCCAATGGGCAGATGACAGACCAAGATAAAATATGGACGGCAGAACAAAATAAGAGTTCTCAATAGGAACACTAAAACTAAAAAGACAAACTAAGAAGATAATAACCCTCAACAAAACTTAACGTGTATATATGTATATATACAGATGATTCTTATAATATATAATATATAAATCAAATTCTTATATATGTATATAAGAATTGTCTCGACCACGTCAGCCATCAAACAAAACAACAGCATTGAAATCGGTCCTATATAAAATCGGCCGCCTAAAAATTAATTATAATCGGCGGTTCAATTGTTATGATACCACAGATAAGCACACAGACACGTCAAATTTATAACACCCTATCGTCGTTTATCGTCGGGGATAAAAAATAATGTAGGTTGACTATGTATATAGCAGCAGACAACTGGTGTTAATGGCGAAGAAGGTTTAAAGTTAAAGGAAATATTTTACCCAGGAGGAACTTCATACTAACAAAAGATGTTTCAATTTGTAATAAAGTTTTAATGGACTTACATGTTTTGTGCAAATAATAAAATCTTAATAAATAAAATTCATTGTGCATAACAGTCGCTAATTTTTTCTACGTTTTTGTTTCGGAATCATTTGAAGAAAATATGGCTGCAGGATTTGATACCAGTTCCTTGAATGTTACTGTACTATTCCAGTGTAACTGAAGAATAAATAAAGAAATAAACTAATGTCACTGGGTAAAAAAAATGTATCTTCAGGCCCATATCGCCGAAGGGGTAGGCAGAGGCACAATCAGTACACCCACGACTAGCCGAAGACACTAAGTCCCACAATGTGATATGGCAAGCCTATCGCAAACCGGGCACATATCCAATTGTGAGCAACATTTTTTTAATTAGAAAATTGGAAAAACCAACTTTTATTTTTGTTGCTTGACCCTTGAATCGAACCCGGGACCTCATGCAGTCAAGTCCAACATCTGAACCCTAAAAAGATAACAGAAAAAAATATTCGGACTCCCATGCAGAATAGACCAACTGCCTTTCTGTGCCAGGCAGATCGTAAAAGGCGAGCATAGGCTTGCCGTCACTAACACCGTGACATCTGACTAGGTGGTAGAGTTTCGCAGCGACTCACTCGGATTAGTACCACCGCCTTACCTATTCCTGACGCCATAACGTCATGGCGTGTTCCGGTTCGGAAGGTAAGGTAGCTGGTAAACTTACTTTTGCTCGAGGCCTAACATCTCGGCCTCTGGTTGGCAACTCACCATTACCACCTTTAGTGTCTCTAGGCGGCGGAAATTTCTTAACATCAGGAAATCCGTCAGCTTGTTTGCCTTCCAATGTTATAAAAAAATCTAAATGTACACATTTCATTTGAATGCTGTGGGGATCAGCTGCTAGTCTAAATTTTATATTTATTATACCGAAAAGAGCTATTAGATCCATTTACAATCTTAAGCCAAGAGACTCCATTCGCGAACTATTTAAGAAAATCAATATATTCACTCTGCCATGTTAGTACATATACAAAAATATAATTAATGTAAAGGAAAATATAAATAAGTACAAAAGATGCCATTCATATCATATTAACACGCGTCACAAAAATCACTTGTTGCCACTGCGGTTTAGATTACAAACTACAAGAAAATCATTTCTAGAAAACGGTGTTCGTTTTTCTTGTTCCTAAGGAAATAACAGACCTCCCTGATACGCAATTTAAAAGCGTAATTAAGAGAAAACTTATGGCAAAAGCATATTACAAAATCAGTGACTACATTGATTGGATATTTGGACATAATATTTAATGCCTTTTTACGAATTACAGGCTCCAATATTCCACTCCATTTCATCGCAATATTATCATTTTGTTGTTTTTTTTTTCTTTCAATTAATTTAAAAATATATATTTTAAGTTAATTTTTAAGTGTATATCTTTTTGTTCGTTAATGAATGTTATTTTATTATTGTTGTTGACATTAGTTTTTTCATAATATTATTATCTAATTGTAATGTTTGTTAATGAATATTATTTATTATTGTTGTTGACATTAGTTTTTCATAATATTAGTTGTCATTATTATTGTCTTGTTATGACTTTCAATAAGATATATTTTTTATCCTATGTTGAATAAAAATATTTGACTATTTGACTATTTGAAAGGCTACACGTATTTCTTAGCTTAAAAAGTGTCACAGCCTTTATATGTCTTTTGGAATGTATAGGCCCTTCTTTGCAAAATGTGAGCTGTTTTCTGAGAAATAAGTAATAAATAAATAATAAATATTATATATTTAGATTATTAATTTAATTTCTTATAAATAACTTCTAAGAACTGAAAAACTGAGAATTCTGAAAACCTAGCAACAGTTCTTTAGATTGTTTTGTGAAAAAATGTATGCTACCAAAGTTATAGGTCACATGTTTGTGTATGAATCTTATTTTTTCAGCCACTATGGAACACGATAGTAGCAAGCACTAGGACTATGGCGCTATTAGTTCGAGTGTCATCATAGGCTCTACCACCTATAAGTGTTCCTAACCAATGTATTTATGCATTTTTTCCTCGTGGTCTGGGCTCCTTTGCAGAATAGACTATTTGCCTTCCTGCCAGGTAGCTTATAAAAGGCTAGCAAAGGCAGTCACTAACACCGCGACTTCTGACTAGATGGAATGGAATGGAATATTACACCGCCTTACCTATTCCTGCTGCCATAACGTAGGTAATTGACGTGTTCCGGTTCGAATGATAAGGTAGCCGGTAAACGTACTCTTACTAACTTTACTCGAGTCTGATATCCCAGCCTCAGATTTGCAACGAAGCATTATCACTTTTGGTATCTCTAAGTGGTGTGAATTTTATACCATCGGGAATTCCATCTGCTTCAAATATAAAAAAGGCAATATCTTATAGTTGTCTGTAGGTATGGCATTATCTTTTATACAAATAAATAGTCTGAAGATCCTGAAAGTGTAGTCAAATAACATAACAAACAATTATTGTCATTTAATTAATTTCTAAAGTAAGAATTTCATTAACTATTTTATCATTTTCTCCGCCATTTCATCACTTTCAAGAAGGAAAACCTAATTCAACAAATAACTTATCAGAAACTGTGGGCGTAATCGTTTTTCGATAACTTATATTATTTTGTGCTCACTATATTGTTCGTGCTAAGAAAATAGTTTTTAATAACACTCTAGCAATAGCCGCGGCTTCTGATTTAAAGTTTTTAATTTTCCCTTGGGATACTGTTAAAACATCGAAAAAAGTCGCTTGTTAATAGTAATATATATATAATTCTAATGTATACTGTAATGAAATGTCTTTTTTTAATAATAATAATAAAAAATATCCCTGGGCAAATCACACAAATTCATCTCACTCCAAAGTAAGCAAATTGTATGCGTGTTAATAAACCCCCTACAAGTCATATAATTTTCCACAATTTCAATCATTTCGGTGTTTAAACAAAAAATAACTGCACTGAAATGTATCAAAAATTCAAAAGTTATAATGCCACAGATAGACATACTCATACAATACACGGCAAACTTAAAATACCCACCTTTTCCCGTCGGGGTTTGAAAACACAGCCTGTGTTTTACTAAGATAGCTTAAATCCTAAGCTCATTTGAACTATGAACTAGCGTTATGTAAATAATGTAATTAACGTTAGCGGTTTTCACTCAGAGTTAGCTCCAGACTCGTTAAAAATTGTTAATTAATATCATCCTCGTGTTAAAGGAATAATATATTTTGCAATTTAACCGTTTTATGAGTTTATGAGCTGCAGTTATGTGTTCAGACATTTTTTTATGTACCTTTAAACATCTTATGTTGCTACTAATCCAGCTTCTCATATTCTAAATTCGTTTTTACGACAAAGACTGCTAGATCTATTTTAATGAAATTTAATTAGCTTAAAAGACTCTACTTCAAACGTAGCCTTTTTTAAAATCTAACCTCAAATGGTCTAAGATCCGAACCTAAGATGAAATTCACCGAGGTGGAATTATTTAAAAAAACACATTTTTTTTTCCTTTTTAATACATGTTCTAACATACTACAATTTATAATAAAATATGTCACATTCTATTGTCAGCCCGCATCATCCTACGATGTAGTTTCGGATCTTCAACTAAAAGGACTAATGAGAATGAAAGTTTGTATGAAAATCATCTAGGGGCATGGGAGTGCCCCCGCCAAGACGAGTAACTATTTATGTAAACGACTGCAACGATTAACAAAAATGTAAAGAATACGGTCTTCTTTACGTTACAGTCTGGAACACGACAGTGGTGATAACTAGCATTATTATGAACAGAAAAATACTAGGACGTGGTACTAATACAGACTAAGTAAGTACTAAATACTATGGTAGTTTACGGTAGATAGGGATACATTAATTTATGTTCTATAAATTTGTATGTATTATTAAATAATCATGTAATCAATATAATAAACAGTGTTTAAATAGTAAGTAAATAGTTTCAATAACAGCCAATCTAATTAATAGCTATTAAAATATTTGCACACCACAAGTTGGTAGAATATGTAGAAACGCCTAAATAATTTTGTAACATCTTTGTGACACTCATATTCTGCAAATAAATGTTTTTCTTTCTTTCTTTTGTAAAGCATAGCAGTTGCGAAACTTTCTATACTTATTATCGTCGGCGTTTGGTGGAATTCCATTCCAGACACAATTTATTATTAGCACTGATACTTTCAATGACTATAAAGAATAAATAGTAAAAAACAAGTATCTTCACGCCCATATCCCTGAAGAGGCAGGCAGATGCACAACCAGGGTACCCACGACTAGCCGAAGATTTTAAGTCCCACAATGTGATAGATGGCAAGCCTATTGCCAACCGGGCACATATCCTACCCCGAGCAACATTTTTTTCATTAGAAAATTGGAAAAACACAATTTTCCTTTTGTTGCCCGACTCGAGATTTGAACACGGGATCTCATGCAGTCAAGTCCAACAATTGATCCGCTAGACCACAGATTCGATAAATAAAGTAATGTGGTAAATGGTAATTAGAAATAAATGTATATACTTGATAGAAGAAGGCGTTACTTTGCCGGCATACACACTTAAATATAAAAGAATCATTTAATTTGTAATTTTCCGCCAAAAAATGTATACGTTTTATGGCATGGCAAAATAGAATAAACAGTGCGCTATGAATAAATTGGACTCACGGAAAGTCAAAAATATATCCAGGTTTTTTGGCGCCATTGAGAGAAAAAATGGTCGAAGTTTTTTCATAATTATTGAATTTCGTGTTTATATTAAAAGAAATTAGTCGATTTTGGTGGCATTTTGTACAATTTTGTTCAGTGAAAGTGCACAAATGAAATAATCATGAAGAAATTAGCGTATCCTGTATTTCCTCGTTCCCGCCAAATCTCATTTTTTTTTCAATATTTTTTTGAAAAATACTACATGAGCTTTACCCAAGAGCCAGACATGACTTACTGACGACTTATAACTGATGACTAATTATAATTGATATAAAATTTGATGCAAATTTCTACTTGACTAAAGGCAAAATACTAACGTTAAGGCCAAAACCTTAAGAAAAAAGAAGCATTATTGGGGCTGTAACAAATCATATTTACCATTGTTGTTATAGCCCTGACGATGTTTGTATAATTAAACCGGTTAGCTAAAAGATAATAATAAAAGTATAATGAAAAAAACAAGTGATATTAATAAGTTGTGACTATATTAGCGAAAAGTAATGCTGTAGAAAAAAGTATGTCTGGTACTAATCCAGGTGAGTGGTATTCTTCCCTCGGGAGTTCTGCAAGTAAACACAATATTTGCCTCGCAAAAGAGAGCTGTACGGACATTTTTGTATCTCAGGCCTCAAGGGTTTCGCGCAGGGAAAAGTTTATAGAAATTAACATTCGTGACAAGTCAGCATAATAACTTCTCAACGTATTTTGAGATTTTCCCCTGTGTTGGTCCGTTCTCCTTTGTAAATCATTTGCCTTCCTGCCAGGCAGCTCTAAAAAAGTGATCATAGACTTATCGTCGCTAATATCTGACTAGGTGGTAGAGTTTAGCAGCGACATGGATTCGTCCCACCACGACTGCTTTACTTATTTCTGCCGCCATAACTTCAGTGCTTGTGTTAATGTGTTCCGGCTGGGAGAATAAGGTAGCTATTCCAACTTCTGCTCGAGGTTTAGCTGGTCTCAGGTTGGCAACACACGTTACTGCCTTTGGTGTCTCACAGCGGCGTGAATTTCTTACCATCAGAAAACATCCAATACCATAAAAGATTCGATCTAAAAAAAAAGTAAAGTTATTCTAAATATGAAAAAGTGTGACGTACTGCTATAAATATGAATTCAAATTCAAAATTATCTTTATTTCACGTTAACCTACAAGGGGCACTTGTGATGCGTCTATACAATAATAAATCTATCACCGGATCGGAATGCGGCCTTACACTGAGAAAATCCGGCAAGAAACTCAGGGGGCTTGTCTTTTTTTCTTATTTTAAAATACAGCAGTTAATCCCAAAAAATGTATATTGTATATATAATCTAAAATATATATTATACATGAATACATACTATAATGAATTAATATTCAGTAAAGGCATAGTAACCCTTTTCATATAATTTCCATTTAACACATGTCTTAAATTTATCGAGGATAACGAGGAATTAATTATCCTATTTTTGCTATAGCTATTTTTTGTAGACTAATGTATTCGTTACAATAATAGTATACAATTACATTAACGAACACATTAAATATATCATTTAATGAATAAAAGATCTGTATTGAGAGCTGATATAAGATTTCAGAATATATAGAAGAAAAAAAAATGCGTGGGATTAATTAGATACTCCAATCTCTCTAATCATATGTTATTTAATGTAATATTGTAATTTCAAAATAAAAAAAAATAATTGCTGATTTTCTTTTGCCGGATCTTCTCAATGAGTAGTCGTGTTGCAACCTAGTGGTGGTACTTAGATTTATATAGACGTGTCACAAGAACCTTTGTGTGGTTTATAACCTATGTGATATAATTGTCTTCATAATCTTGTTCTTTAATGCCACCATCTCAGAATCACCACCATGGTACCACCACCTTAGTACCACCTCCTTAGTACCACCACCTTAGCACCACCAATTTAGTAGCAACACCTTTGTACCACCACCTTAGTACCACCACCTTAGTACCACCGCTGCTTGTATCTTAGGAGCACTTTGATAGGAAAGACCATAACTAACATAACATAACATAATGCTCGTTAAAGAAAGACCTTTATAGTCTTCTATTGACCCCGATACAACCACCTAATACGCTAAATAAAATGCCACTTTGATATCAATATTTATTTACATTCCACAATGTTCAGTTCTTATATACTAATTAATTAGACAATCATAATATACATCGTATACAATATTTTACAAAACACTTGTTGAGAATTTTTTGTACGAGAAACGATTAACGAAACTCGTTTCATTATTTTTTATTTTACTCTCGTTTTGACGTCATTAGCTAAACTTGCATGTATACGTAGAGAAAATTTTTTCGACTCTTTTTCAAGTAGAGAAACTGACCAATGGCGCGACTTAAAACTAATCTTTGTGAATGACGCGTTATAGACAAGGAACTTAATTCCCTTTTGAGTTGCGTAAAGTACATCTGTCGGAGAAACTAAACATACATAAATATTTACTATCGTGCATATTTTTTTAATACGTGCATGCTCTCCTGCATAAAATTCTCTCTCTCTCCGGCATTTATAAAAAGGATAATTGATTTAAAAAAAAATAATACATATTTTATGAATTAAATATATCATTAGGAAATAATTTTATATAGCATCGGAAGCTGATTTTAATGTTTCAAAGTACGCACAATCGATTTTAATAAGTATTTCACGATTACATGCAAGGTAATCTATACGGAATAAACTATGTCAAAATCGGTTCAGTAGTAGTAAAACATGTAACATATATATACAGTTAAAAGTAAAAATACTTCTATATAAATGCATTACAATAATTATCTTACTTAAAAGAATATTTACATATTTTTCATTAATAGTAACATAAAAGGGATACGTACCTAAAGTCGACTATATACACCATCACAAAAAAGAAACTGTTTTTAAATAAAAAATAAACAACATAAATAAATATTCGTAAGTACAGTGTTTAGGGTCAACATATTTTTGACTACTAAAGATCGTAATAGAAAGAGACAAAACACGTTTATCGGTGTTAGATTATTTTATACATATAATTTCTCCAGATTTATAATCTATTTCTTGGGAAATGTCACGAGGTGATATGTCCGGACTAATCTGACATGTCTAAAATATACCATCTCTTTTATTTTTATATAATTGAAAAGAGATAGAATTGAACTTAAAATAAGTTTAGTTGGTGCTCAGCAGAATTACCATTAATGTCGAGTATTAGCCTGTGAAAACTTACCGCCCTATTGTTTTATGTTTCAAGTTTTACCAAGTTTTATTACTAATTTTTAGTTTAATGGGCTCAAACTTATGTATACTCGTAACGTTTATTTTCTCTAAATTGAATTACTAAAAAAACTAAACATGACGAATGTATTAAAGCCCGCTGAAGTTGTAAAAACCACGAGGTTGGCAACACAATGGTCATTTTGTATGACTATTGTGAAAGAAAAATATATTTAACATGTACTTACATATTTATTTTTCGATCTGGTGTACATAGCCTCCATACATTTAAAAAATATTCTTATTGCATAACATTTACATTTTTTAATTAAAAGAATTGGCTTATATCATCGCTTTATTACGGAGAATAATTAAGTATTCGTTTATTAAAAATCTTTTTACATAGTTTATTAGTATCTTCACGCCCATATCCCCGAAGAGGTAGGCAGAGGCACAACCAGGGCACCCACGACTAGCCGAAGACACCAAGTCCCATGTGATAGGTGGCAAGCCTATCGCCAAGCGCAGACATATCTAATACCGAGCAATTTTTTTTATTAGAAAAAATAGAAAAACCCAATTTTTTTTTTGTTGCCCGATCCGGGATTCGAACCCGGGACCTCATGTAGTCAAGTCCAACACTTGAACCGCTAGACCACAGAGGCGATTAAATTATTTTAATTATTAATCTGTACTATATACGAGTAATAATACCACCCATTCTTTATTAATATCGGCAACACGGTATGGTATAATTTACCTACTAGTAGGTATAATATAGTTTACACGTACCTATGTAATATTTTTTTACCTTTTTGTTATTAATAGTAAATAAATATTTGTACAGAAGTTTATAATTTTCAATACCATTTTGTTATCTCTTTAGATTTTAGTTTGCCTACCTTTTACTTTTTATTACTAAACTTTTCTCTATGAAGATACTTTTTTTTAAGAAGATATTTAGCACTATGCACTAATGTTGGTCACTGTGTTGCGAACTCATTAAACTTATTTCAGTTATTGCCATCTTCTTTCAATGCAAGTAAAAGACAAGACAAAATCACGTTGTCAGATTAGTTTGAACGGCATTGCTAATGATGTTTGTTCTACACCTTAGAATATTGTGCTGAAAAGTTAAAAGCCGAGAAAGATATTATATCTTGACTAATTTGACATGTCTAAATGTAGAGTAGGTACATTTTATTTTTATTTTATTGGATACTAGCTGTCGCCCGCGGCATTGCCCGCGTGGATAATGGTCCCACAGGAACATTTTTTTTTAAATAAAAATATCCTCTATGTTATCCAAGTTACCCTCTATATTTGTGCCAATTTTCATAAAAATTGGTCAATCAGTTTTTGTGTGAAGGAGTAACAGACACACATACAAACTTTCGCATTATAATATTAATAGGATGCTACGCCATACATGTATCTTTCTTCATGCAAGAGGAAGCAAACGAGCAAGTGGTTCACCTGATGGAAGTGATCAACGACGCCTACGGATATCCGCAACACCAGGAGTATCACAGATGCGTTGCTTTTAAGGAATGAGTACGTTCTTTTCTTGAAGGTCCCTAAGTCATAATTCTTTGGGAATAGGGTGGTATTATATATATAACTGATTCCACAAAGAAAAAAACAGTGTGTGTCAGAATCAGCATCAATGTCCAACTAAAAATAAATGTTTTCACATGCCGCATATATACGGATCGCTTCAGTTTTCATAAACAACCGATTTCCTGTGCACTTACGACCCGTGTGTTTACAAATAGCACCATTACAACATCTTTAGATGGATTTACGATATTGATACTTATGTCACGTGAAAGTAAACATTATTATCGATATTCACATTTAAGGTTAGATTGAAATTAATTCAATTACTGACAATTCAATTTGTTTTTGAACCCCACGGAGGCAAAGTCAAACATTATAATACGAATTACGTATTCATGAATATGAAGCTTGATATTGAGTTAATGAGTCATGTTTTTTGGTGCGTGCAGCCGGCTCTATCGAATTATAATTGTCACGTCAAAATGTACCATCAAAATCCATTCGTTATTTTCCGAGTAATCACAAACAAAGCAAAAAGTATACCGATGAATTGATATACTCCCTCCTTTATGGAGCAGATTAAACAAAATAGCAACTTAGGTCTTGTAGACTTCAAAATTTAGCTTTGCATTGTAATATAACCAAAAGGAATTTTGACGCCGTCGAGAGAAAGTTTTTTAGTGTTTATTGAATTTATATACTTTGATTGGAATTACTCAATTTTGGTGACATTTTGCACAAATTTTGTTCAGTTAAATTGGGCAAGTGAAGTAGTAATAAAAAAACTAGTGTAATAAGTAATGTAGTTTATGTCCTCGTTGAGTAAGGAGGCCACGTAGCAGAAGGTCGTTAGTATTATTATCAATACTACGTTTTATTCTGCCAACATTACCATTGTGCTCGTTATTTTTGTGTTCCAGTTGTATAGTAGCGTCATTTGTAAACTTAGTTACAGAAAAAAATAAACATCCAATCCTCAGCGCACCACTAGTATCTTTGTTGTCTGTAAGCAGATTTTATTCCTGAGCATCTTTACTAAATGCATCCATTTGTATGTTTTTTTT
>NJDC01000159.1:134356-149174 GCA_002245475.1 Calephelis virginiensis
TTAATTCTACAGAATTCCCCCAAATAGGAATACCATACTGCAAAACGGAAGAAACATACCCATGATAAGCTAACAGAGATGCCTTTAATCCTGACACTTCTCTAATTCTAAATTCGAGTGCCAGACCTCACGATCCCGACAAACCTGTCTATCTTCTTCACATTCATTACCCTTTTCATACAAACACGCCGGTTTCGGAGACTCTTGAAATCACCCTCGGATAATATCCGAGTGATCTGATCGTGGAATGTCAACGTTGTTCTCCCCGGCTAGGTACCTACATCCATCCACATTCGCATTGTAAATCTACTTTGTTAATCTTTTAGATGTCATTCTTTTCACATGACCGAACCAGCGGAGCATGCTTTTTCGCGTTTTAAACACCAAAATTTTTTTTCAATCGCACTCTTTCTTGGATCTCACTGTTACGAATGCGGTCAGTTAGCCTTACACCACAGAGTTTTCGTAGCGATCTCATTTTGACCATATTTATCCTACTTTCATGCTTTTTCTGATATACCTAACTCGCGCTTCCGTACTATAATGTTGGGATAAGCACAGAATTATGCCAAGCGAGTCTAGTTTTTTGACTCAAAACCTCTTTATTATTATAGTTTATGTTATAAAGACTGGTCGTTGAACATAATTAGTGGGTACATGGCAACAGCCAAGTCATACAACATTAACTATAGTAATAAAATATTGGCAGCAAAGTAGCTGTTACATACGATCGTATGCATAGACGCAAATGTTGAGTATAAAGATTCCGTTTTTACCATCCGTCTACGAAACCTAAAGAATTGCTTCAACGCACAGACACTAAACGGAGATATCCAAGTGAAAAATAGTAAAACTGTTGTTGACAAACTACTAAATCAATATTATCTTCATTTGCTTGTAGTATTGGATAGCTCGAGATCCAGAAACAGCCAGACCCTTTTCATTTTATAAAAGTCGAAAGTTTTGGGTTGTTATAAATTTGAATCATTAAAGCTTTTGCTGTACTGTGTCACTCGCGTATATTATATAATACAAAAATCAATTTTCGTTCTTTATAAAGAACGTTTTTACTTTATTTCCGTTGGAACAGTATAAGATTATACATTTTCTATAGCCACACAGCGTCGTGGAAAATCCTAGTAGGTACTTTGGGATGAGATTGATATTTTATAAAACCTACTTTGACCTTTGCTACCTGCCTGAAATCTACCATAACACAAAATTCATTTTGGTTTTTTTCAAATATCTCTGGCTGATTCAGGTTTTTAAAAATAAGTAATGTCTGGATATGCAGAGAATCTTATTATCTTGCGCTATTACAACGGTTGACACTGGATAAGATGGTTTGACATTCGGTCAAACATATTATTGTGTGGAGCATACTACTCACCCTGACAAGGTGGATTTTGAACGAGAAACCTTCTCTGCTTATTTTAATACATATAACTATATCGTTTACATATACTTAGACACGTATTTTACCACCACGTTGGTAATGGTAAACGTTAACACCTAACGCTATGGTACATTCGCGAGGCTCGGGATTGATTCCCGACCGGACATTTTTTGATGCACGCAAACTGTTTCTGGACTTTTAAATTTTGCAACATGTTTAAAAATATTTAAGCAAGTATCTTTACGACTTTATCCCTAACAAGTAGGCATAGGTACAACCGGGGCACTCACGCCTAGCCTAACTCACTAAATCCTACAATGTGGTAAGCTTATCCAATCCAGGGCAAAGCTATTTTGATTAGAAAATTTAAATGCACATTTTCTAATTTTTTGTTGCTCGATAGGTCACAGGGACGATACTGGTATTTATTTATTAGTATTAGTAGTGTTTATTTAGCGAATAAATCCTTTACATGCTATTTTGTATGCATTTCTCTGTATTCCCCAGAATATACCATCTGCCTTTCGTTTCGACTACAAATAATAGTTACGCCACTACTAAGGAAATGACAAGTCCTATAACTTATTTTTGAATTGAAAACTTCTTTAGCGGCGTTGCACACTTTTTTTGGAATAGGTAAAAGCTTCTAAACTCGCGTCAGGATACGTGACCTGTTCGAAAATTCGTAAGACGAATAAAATGGTGCAGGTTGCGCAAATGCTCGTGTTGTCATGTTTGTGTACGATAGCGGCATAAATGAATATTGTATTCTACCACATAAATGATAGTACTTTCATACTGATAATTAAAGCAATTTGTGCAAAATTGTTCCCTAACCATTCCAAAATATCAAAAGTGCACAACGTCAATATTCAAGTTTTCACTTCTGCTGGCACTCCCGAAGTGCAACCCGTTGTGTTTTTTTATCATTAGCCTTTTGGTGAACATTTTAGGATACGTAACTGCGAAAATCAGTTCAATACTAATAATAAAGTGAACACAAAACTGACCGACTCACTGACAAAAATATTTTCCGTGACTTTAATCATTAACTGCCCTACTACACAGTGGCGGATATATAATAATAATAATAACAAAACAATAAATACATAAAGGTTATTGCTATTGCGCTTCTGTGGTGACAACTGATAATAGTAGTAAGGGACTCCGGGATGGCAAATTTGTAGTTACTCTAGCGTTACGGGTACTTATTAGGCTTTTCTTAATTAGATGGTAGTATATAGAAAAAAGGTTACGTGACGTTTACATCATAGCAGTGCGGTCTCTTCGCTTTTAAAGCTAAAAGACCAAGGCACTTACTCATGAGTGCGAGCGCATAGATTTGATAGTGTGCATGTGTATTTCCCTCTATTGACGTAAATATCATACATAATCTAGTCAGAGTAACATCGATCTATCTAGAATATAATGTAATAAGACTGGTCGCCCTAATCGATAATTAACATATTTTATGGCTTGTTTTTTATTTTCTGAAACTATTGATTTTTATACTCTCGGTAAAACATCAAAACATTCAAACGCGAATTTTCCGTCGTACAATAAACCTAACTGTATATCTGACATGTTCGAGTACGTTTTTAAAAATTAGATATATTAACCACGATGAAGATGTTTAAGCATAAGCATGTAAGGTATCTCCCATAACATAATCTGACGCGCTTGAGTAACCGCCCTAATCTCCTCTTGTGTTTTCTTACTATAAGAAGGAAATATAAGCAAACGGTTTCTCTGATGGTAAGAAATAACTATCTTCTAAATATATCACAGATATTAATCGTATTGCCAACCTAAGGCTGGAATTTTAAGCGCTCTACGTAAGGATAGCGCTTACCCAAGTGTCTCAACAACAAAAACTTGTTATTGTGACGTCGTTACTAACTCTGGTGAAACGTTGCAAAGTTCTAACATCTAACAAAATAAAAGTAAGGCCAGACTCATAAAATATAATATTGTAAACCTATCTTATATATAATGTATACTTGCTGTCGTCGGCACTTGGTGGATTTTCGTTATATACAAACGTTTTTTCGTAGTTAACATTTGTACTTATCCACTACACACTTTATTTAACACTTCCTGTTACTCTACAGCCAACCGGTTTCACTTTTTACAGCATCATCAGGGCTTTGAACCTAATCTTTTAATTTTATCTTTAGTTTCAAAGCCCTGATAATGCTGTAAAGAGTGAAACCGGTTGGCTGGAGAGTAACGGAAAGTGTTAACTAAAGTGTATAGTGGATAAGTACAAGTGTTAACTACAAAAAAAACGTGTGAGTCTTATATGTCTTCTAAAATTAATTTTACACGTTTACGCATGATTTAATAAAATATTTAATGACGAGTACTTTTACATAAGTTGATTTTTCAAAGTAATTAAACTAAAAGTTAAGCTCTGGCATCAATCTAAATTACTTTGGAACTGTTCGTCTGTGAAATTATTTATGGGCTCTTTGCTGATCGACTTTGCTGACTTAGTGATATCCAAATTAATAATTTAAACACAAAAAATTAAGAACTAAGAAATACGCCTAAGTTATACTTTCGGATATTGTGAGTAAAAAAAGTAAAAGTATCTTCACGTGCATACCCCTAAGAGGTAGGCGGAGGCATAACCACGACTAGCCAAAGACACTAAGTCCTACAATATGTTAGGTGGCAAGCCTGTTGTCAATCGGGCACATATCCAATCCTGAGCAATATTTTTTTATTAGAAAATTGAAAAACCAAATTTTCTTTTCGTTGTCCGACCCGGAAATTGAAGTCAAGTCCAACACCTGGACCGCTAGACCACATGAGTACTTTTTTTAAAATTTTTTTTGGGTAACTGCTACTACCAAAGAAGCCTTTGAAACTATTAAAAAAATGGGGTAACCTGTGTTTCGAAAGGGTATAGCTTCCCCTACCCAATGAAAATGAGTGTTAACGTCTGGAGAGCAGAGTAGCTGTTAGAATTACGTAACAAGCAGTAGCGGTTTTAGTAATAGCAGGGCCCTGGGAGAAATTTATACGGCACCCCCAACATGCTTTTTAAAACCATACTAAAAGGTAAATAATATATAGCGAACAGGATCTGACGCCCCCTTAACATCTTGGCGCCTTGGGCGGTTGCCCAACCGCGTCATACCTAAAACCCGTCCCTGGTAACAAACAAAGCCAGCTAGTCAGTGAAACGAAGCATAAGAAAGAGAAGCACCTACAGTCATAGATCACGAATGTCTCCTACCATCAGGACAGACATGGCACGAATGAAGAAACGCATGATTCAGTATAATTTAAAATCCACTTCTGGATCATTTTATTTGGCTATTTCAAAAACTTTAGGGTCTCCCAAACCAGTGTGTTTGTAAAAAAAGAGTAGTGAATGTGAAGACAGGTTTGAAAAAATCGTGCCCTCGATGTGCACGTTGTTTTCGTCTCTCGATATTCGTGACATTTGGATAAGGGACTTAGCGTGAAAGTATGTATGTGTGTATCTTTTTTTTTTCAGTCTTGCATAAAATCACATATGCTTATCTCAATCGGATGGCACTCGCGCTCCCAGTGGTCTAGATTGGTCCCAAATAATAGTGAGCATAAAATATGAACCTGAACAATGTCTACGTGTGCGTTTTTAAGCGCACTTCGAATGTAGATTGCTTTCTGTGCCTGTCTTTATATTATAGCTATATGTGTATATGTGATAGTTATATTAAATTGAGTGATTTATCCAGGGTTATTTATTTATTTGTATGTTATGTGAATAAATGTCAGTGATTTTTCTCGAAAAGTAGGTTTCAGACTTGGATTCAGAAATGTTACCGTTTAAATTTAGTTAAAATCCGAGGTGTTGGCCGAGTTAGATATATTGAATAATATGTGGTTTTTCGTATACTTCGGTGGGGTAATAAAATTGGCGTTTTTTTCATTTAATGATTTTTACACTTTTATTTTAGATTTTAGACAGACTTTTTTTATTTAATGATAGTGAGACATATCTGAATAATCTTAAAATCCCTTCTACAAAATAGCAACGCAACAATGACATTTATGGTCTACTACCATCAGGAGGCTTGCTAGTTAGCTACCTCAAAATAGATCTTTAATTTTTTTTATTAGACAGATAAAAAATAAAACTACCAATTCATTTAATTTGGAAGCAAAATGTAAAAAATATTAAGAATATCTTGACAACGTAAGATATTAAATAAAGATAAATTCAAGTTGGAAATGCCTCATTATAATTTTTTTAAACCTTCGACACCTTTTCATCATTAAACTCGTATCAGACAGCACTATAGTACTTACCACTCATAAAATTGTAGATGAGAGGGTTGACAGCAGAGTTGGCATAGCACATAACATGAGATATCAGCGCGATGCAGGTCATCACCTCACTCTGCTGCACCTCGTACGCCACCCTGCGTGAAAATAAAAAGAATGATACAATATCATAAAAGATTATTACTTTGCGCTTAGATAATATGCCTATGCTTAATTATTAATAACTAGACGAATCAGCGAACTTTGTCAATTGTCATTCGATACTCGTTTGCCTACCCTACCTGCAGGGAAGACTTGGCGGTAAGGCAAGTTTGTGTATGTAAGATAACTGTACGTTCAAATGTTTCTTTATATTCCTGATTTCAAGCTATTTTGTGACTTTACATAGAGGTTTGTTATGTCTGTAACTTCTAAACTACTCGTGCAAAACTTGCGATTTGGAAAAACATACGCATTCATTTCACACATTTCACACTCATTTCACATTCATAAAATACATATTAAAAACCAAAACGAATAAATTAAATCGAACTACGCGTTAATGAATTTGAGGCCAATTTCAACTTTATCTCCTCTCCCACAGAAACTGCTTTAGTGAGCTGGATAAAAAAGACGTGTGGCACTCGGAGACTGCCGCGGTAAAGTTATTGCATTAGCAGGCATGAGTTACCAGATTGCGGGGCGAGAAGGGGGTTTACTCATGCGCAGTAACGCCGATACAATCAATGCTACATTGGCGAGGCGAGGCGAGTTGCTGAACTAAAGAGACGAGCGTGATCAAAGTCATTAAACGTACTGCTATTCATCGATAGTTGGCAAAACTAAAAAGTATCACCGCTGTGCCTGTAAGAGTGGGGGGTGGTAGGTTATTTTCGTTACGGAATTTCTGAAATCAGTCTCCACGCTCAAGGCCCGCGATACAAACTATGCAACAGCTTAAAAATAACCTTCTGGAAATACGAAGTACCTGTAAGCCAAGTTTCGTAACGAGAGGTTAAAGTACATTCAGCTTGAATCGCGATAATGATATAGATAGACAGATAAATAGCCAAAAATGCTGGAAATGTGTTCTACTGCCCTTTTTAGTTGCCTGTACCTTTTTTTATCTTTAATGTAAAGAATTCACTCAGGAGTTTTGGCGCCATCGAAAGAAAAGATGGTCGAAGTTTTTTCATAATTATTGAATTTCGTGTTAATATTGAGTGAAATTAGTCAATTTTGGTGGCATATTGTACAGTTTTGTTAAGTGAAAGTGCACAAATGAAATAATGATGAAGAAATTAGTGTATCGTATATTTCCTCGTTGCCGCCAAATCTCATTACATGAGCTTGTGTAAAAAGGCCACCGCTTTACCCAAGAGCCTGACATGACTTCCTGACGACTTATGACTGATGACTAATTATAATTGATATAAAACAAATATGAAATTTGATGCAAATTTCTGCTTGACTAATGGCAAAATACTAACGAGATTGCCAAAACCTAAAGAAAGAAAGAAAGAATTCACTCATACGGCGTAAACTGTTGTATATGTACGTTCCATTTTCAAATCAAAACTAGAATAGAATAGATATAGATTGGGTTTTGGAGAAGGTTATAGCTTACTTTTAATTCCGATATCTCTACGGGTCTACGTAGAAGGACTAAATGACTTTAACATGAGGTGGTAACTGCAGACCACAACACATGAGTTTAATAGATTTTAGACTTTCAAAAGGCACAATTTAGGTAGATTTGCTAATTTTCTTCTAAACATTAGGAAAAAAAACCACTTCTTGCAACGTCTAAAAATCAAAACTGCCAGACGCAGTATTACGTAAGGTGGTGGATCCTCACCAAATTGCTGCAGAGCACTCAACCACTAGTGGTCATGTTGTTAGTGACTCATTCAACCTCTGCTCGCCTCTTACAAGCCTGGTAGGAAGGCAGATGGTCTATTTTTAAGGGAGACCTGGACCAACACGGGGAAACCCATAACTTAAAAGAATAATTTGCTTACATTGGATTTTAGTTTTAAGTGATTAAACAAATAAGTGCACTGTTTTCTTAATGTTTTTCCCCTTGTTGGTCCGGGCTCCTTTGCAGAATAGACCAACTGCCTTCCTTGCCAGGCAGCTCGTAAAAGGCGAGCATAGGCTTACCATCACTAACATCGTAACATCCGGTCATCATAACTAGGTCGTAGAGTTTCGCAGCGACTCGCCCGGATTGGTACCACCGCCTTACCTATTCCTGCCGCCATGACGTCAATGCTTGCGTTGTCGTGTTCCGGTTCGGAGGGTAAGGTAGCCGGTAAACCAACTTTTTCTCGAGGCCTAACATCCCATTCACAGGTTGGTAACGCACCATTACCATCTTTGGTGTCTCACGGCGGCGTGAATTTCTTACCATCAGGAAATCCGTCTGCTTGTTTGCCTTCCTATAACCTAAAAAAAAAGAGACAATCTACGGAATACAGTTTTCCAGAGCCGGGTTAACCTTAAGGCAGAGTAAGCAACTGCCTAGGGGCCCAGGATCAGCAGGAGCCTACTGCAGTCCGCAAAAAAAGCTTTATGGATTGAAAATGATAATAAACAATACAATTTTTTTTCAACGCATGTAACACTTTATACATACAGAACTATCTAGTATCTAATATCAGAACTAATTTAATCCTTTGAAACGCAACTGGACCTTATTCATGTTAGGGGAATCTCCGATTCCTTGGGTACGTTCTGTAAGCTTCCGTAGCGTGATAATAATTTGTAGCGTAATAATTCCAAAACTTTTAAAATACGTTAATTACAATACGTGAGTTTTGCGATTGATAGATAAAGAAAAGGGGCCCGAAAATTGTATTACCTACAGGCTCATACAGGGTTAATCCGGTTCTGCAGATATCATAATCATAGTATTATACGAGCCTTGCTATCTTGTTGTCAGGTAGGAAAGCTTTCTACATAGTTACAACTTCTGTCGTATTTAATTGGCTTAATTCGAGGTAAACTGTAGATTGAACCATCAAAGGTGAAATGAATTATGGATCAAAAATAAAAAACGGCAATGAAATGGATTAAGGGCAAAGAATCGTTGATAAAAGAATCCAGTGAAAGTAGTGTTTCATAAAAGAATGACCTAGAAAATGTTTGAGTGTCGGAATATCATGAATATTGTTGAATATTGCATGGCAGTTGCATGGAGACTTAGATATTAGTAAAAGGAAAGTGCAGTAACTGGTCGACTGGAACATACCTAATTTGTAAATCAACTGGAATGTTATGCCGTTTTTTATATTACCGCCATAATGATACTGTCATGTTTCTGTGCAGACAGTAGGATAGCCGTTAGACTTAAATGATAAGCCTAAAACCCTGGCCACAAGTTTATAATGCACTTATACTAATTGTATGTTTTCCCCGTGATGGTCTGGGCTCCTTTGCAGAATAGACTCTCTACCTTTCTGCCAGGCAGGCAGAAAGGCGAGCATAGGCTTACCGTTACTAATACTATGACATCCTGCTAGGTGGTAGAGTTTCGAAGCGACTCACCCGGATTGATACCACCCCCTTACCTATTCCTGCCACCACCATAACGTCCAATGCTTGCCGTTGACGTGTTCCGTTTCGGAGGGTAAGGTGGCCGGTTGGCAACGCTCCATTACCACCTTTGGTGTCTGTAGGCGGCGTGAATTTCGTACCATCAGGAAATTCATCTGCTTGTTTGCCTTTCATTATCATAAAAAAATAACATCTATAGAGTCTTTAGGCCAAAGTAGTCTCTTACCATTAGGAAAGCCGTGTGTATGTTTGCTATCTTTTTACATAAAAACGGGTATAAATCATAAGGATATTTATGAACAGCATTCCAAATATTTATAATGAGCAGATGGCATTGGTATGACCACCTCACCCATTTTTGTCATTGCTCTTCATTGTCCTATTCAGCTTGGAGGCATTATCGCAACACCCTTGATGGTAGACTTGCACATGTGGTTTAAGGTCCCCTTATTAAGACCGCGACGTGCCAGAAACATCTATGGTGTTTCGGAATCAAAAACAGAAAATCTTCATTCACATGGACCATACAAGTAGTACTACTTTTTACTAAACAACTTACTTTTTTATAAACAACTACTAATGTGAATTGAAGTCATACACTGAGAAGATCCGGTGATAAAAACTCAGCGGGCTTGTCTTTTTTTAAAATGAATTAACATATATTTCATAGAACAAATTCTGTATATACACTAGATGCCCCAGCAAATTTCGTCCTGCTAACACCCGGATAATAATAACTGTATCTTTTTAGTTGGACCAAACTACAAATAGCTGCAAAATCTTATTGAAATCGATTCAGTAGTTTAAACAAACAAACGTGACACGTAATTTATTTATTAATTTATATAAATATATATAAAAGATTATATATATAAGATAGTCTCGTTAGATACACTATTTATAACTCAAGTAGGACTGAACCGATATGCCTGAAAATTGATAGGAAGGTACCTTAGAACCAAGAGACGAAAAAAGAATACTTTTTATCTAGTTCGACAGTGAGAAAACTAGGAAAAACATCTTAATGTTTCCCATACAAAGTTCGCCGGAGCAGATAGCAATACATATAAATATAATGGGCACCTATAACATATGTTGTGTCTATAAGCGATGGCTTTCTTTTAACATAAAACACTGCCTGTTTATTCATCTTTTTAAAATATAAAAACTCAGAAGTACAGATATATGTTTATAACAAAAAAAGAAAGAAAAGAAAAATAAAGGATTCCGATTTATCGCAATATACACCATTTGTTACAGGACACCTACTGTAAATTAAAATGAAAACGGGCGAAAAATTGCCTGCCAACAAAACATAATTGGCTGAAAGAATTTCATTGAATACAAGTTCACGCTTTGCTAAGCATAAGATATGAATATTTCGCGATTCGCTGTAAATTAAAGTATCTGCACACCCACATCTCCGAATAGGTAGGTAGAGGTACAACCAACCTAAAGTCCTTTAATTGTAGGTAGATAGGCCTTACCTATTCCTGTCGCCATAGCGTCCGACGCTTGCCGTTGACGTGTTCCGGTTCGGAGGGCAAGGTAACCGGGAAACTTACTTTTGATCGAGACTTAACATCCCGGCCTCAGGTTGGCAACGCACCGTTGCCACCTTTATGTCTCTAGGCGGCGTGAATTTCTTACCATCAGAAAATCCTTCTGCTTGTATGCCTTCCATTAGTATAAAAAAAGACGGGTTGCACTCTGGAAGTGCCGGCCGAAGTGAAAACTTGAATATTAACGTTGTGCATTTTTGATATTTTGGGATGGTTAGTTAATAATTTTGCACGAATTGCTTTAAATATCAGTATAAAAGTACTATCATTTATACACAAATATTATTTTCATATCAATAACCTGCGTTCGGTTAGACAAAAACTCGCTAAAGTACGACTACGTGACGGCTACGAGCGTCGTCATATTATTTGTATAACGAACATTGCTCGTCTACACATAAACTTTTTGTGACTTTTGTGTGATAAATTTTGTTTCTGGGTGTTGTGTTTTTATTTGTTATAAGTAAGCCAACAATTACTCATTTTTATGGCAAAAGGCAACCGTGGCCTATATTATACACCATAGATAGATGGAACCCGCGATATCAAGTTCATCGCGATCGTATTGAGCGTGTACAAAAACGTTTCATATATTGTCTAACATATTATAAGAATAGTAAGTGTAAAACTCTTACATCTTATAAAGAACGATTGACTCGTTTTAAGATGCAGTCTTTGCAAAGCCGAAGAGATATAGCAGATTGTATGTTTTTTTGACAAATTTTACATTATTGTATTGATTCTCCAAAATTATTAGCACACATAAATCTTAGAATACCCAGACCCGTGTAACGATTATGCTTGCCTGACATACTAATTTAACATACTAATAAACTAATTTGGGACGACATTCGCTTAACTATCGAATTGCTAACACTGTTAACCAATGTACTAGCTTGGATATCTTCAATGGTTCCCTGCCTTTTATCAAAAGCAGTTTTAAAAAAAAGTGTGTGTGTACTTATGTACACGCGTTAGAAGTTATACTTCTTCGGCATAATACGATAAAAATCTTTTTAAAAACTAAAATGTTATCTATAGCTAACTTCATAGCTAACTTCATAATGTCGGTTTTTCGTGACGGTGTGCGCGCGCATCGTAAAAATTTACCCTCATCATTTTTTCCTAACGCGCCAAAAGAAGTATAACGCCAAAAACTGTTTTTTAGATGATATTAAAATTTTATTAAGGATTAAGAACGGTACCAAACTAAACCAGTCGCTTTTTATTATTCATTTCTTTAGCATGCTGTGTTTACATCTAGAAGAGGTCAGCTTAGAAAACATTTGTTTCATAAGGATTCATTTATTATGTATTATAAAAGTTGTATCTCAGTTTTGTAGACCTAATAAACAAAAAAAAATAGACGTTATAGGTGTATTGATATACTGTAGCCGAGGTGTTAGGTCTATCGTGCAAGTCTTCTACGAGGTTTGTAACAAAAAATCTAAAACAATATTGATATTACCTAAGGACAGAGATCAGGTGTACTGGGAAGTAGCAGACCGCGAACATGATGACCACGGCAACCAGCATCTTCGCTGCCTTCCTCCGGGACCGCAGCTGACCTTCCGTGGAGGCATTCGCGTGGATGGATGGAGTAGTGCGGCGATTGGCTGCTAGCCCTGTTTAAACAAATCACTTTATTCTATTGCCTTTTATTACTTAGTAGCATAGTAGGTACTATTTTTTATTACAAGAGCTTCGTTTTAAATTTTAATCTGGGGAAAAACATACAGATTTAAATCCGTAAATCTAATTAAAAATATATCCTCGTGGTAGAAGGCTGCCAGCAATTTTTCAGGGTAAGAATCCATTGACTTACCTATTCTTGCGGCCATAATGGCTCTTGTCATGTTCTGGGCTACAGGGTAGGGTAACCTGAATATACTTGCACAATTACCTTAACATCCCGGAATCAGAAAAGCGACGCATCTAGAACATCTTTGGTGTCTATAGGCCAAAGTCATCTATACAAACAGGATAGCCATGTGCTGGTTCGCTGACTTTTGATGTAAAATAAATAAATGAATATGAGCGTAAATATTTTTTACGAGTTTAATATTACTAAATACGAAATTATAATTGATTAAAGAAATCCCACGTTTTTGTTAAGTATATATTTTTTATTTAAATAAAAATGTTTGTGCTATATTAAAATTAAATTAAAAATGTTCTGTAAGCTCCAACAAAACTTATAGCCGACCCAGCGAACTTCACATCCCTTGACATATGACACTACAGCTACTTACAATTTGTATGGATTAAAGCATTGTTTTTTCGTTTTACCTGCAACATTTCCTGCTTTTCTCTTTATATGATCCTTCTCCTAACACTAATTAACAAAACAAAAAAGAATTAGAAAAATTGGTACATCCGTAAAGGCATGATGTCATGACCACGCAAAATGAGGATTCATTTTTCTAGATATAGTTGTACCTAATATAAAAATTAAAATAAGAACAATATCGTTCACGTTAACTTTCAAAAATATCCGCATTAGAATAGACCTAAAATAGGTTTAGGTGATTTAGGTACGTCAGAATCACCTCTAATGGTAGTATATTTGTTGAAAACTAATTAAATTTCTTTTAAGGGCAGGTATGCAATCAGTAAAACAAAAAGGAAAGAGATTTTGGACAGGTCAGATAAATCCGGACATATTAAAATGTAACGCTTTTAACGGTTTCCGAGGAATAGATTGAACGTATAACTAATCTGACAGCACTAAACTTGTTTTTCTCTTTTTCTAATACATTCGTTGAAAGAAGATAGCGTTAACTTAAAATTAGTTTAGTAACTGCACTTCAGAATCACCATCAGTATCTCTGATTGGACACTTTATATAGGTACTCTTTGACATTAATCATACTTGTTGAAGCTTTAACTAATGTTAACAATGAGATAATTTATCTAATCTAAATTTTGTGAGCTTATTAAGTAGGTCTGAGCATCGGCAAACATCTATTTTTCATAACCCTAAATGATGAGGGGTGACTCACCTCAATTTTGTTTTACTAAAATTGCATTAAAAATATAGCAGAGCAACGTCTGCCGGGTCAACTAGTATCTGTATAAGATAATAATTTGTTAAAATAAGCAAAATCATCCGATATCCGAATCAGGCGCAGTGAACTATACAATACGGAAAATAAGAACAAACTTCTAAAACAAATGAGTTGGCCAATTTGTAACAGATCTGGGAGATCTTATCTTTAAACAAAAAGCCATTTTTGTGCGTAGGCTAAAACCAAGCTACGAAGTTAGCGACACTTTTTGTGATAAACGACACTTGTTTTGAATTTCCGGACAAATAAATTGTTCTTGTCAGGATTATGGTTTAATTTTTTGTTTATAAATGCGCTTGGGAAATCATAAGGTTGATGTCATTTACTAATTTAAAAGTGATTTTAGTGCTATAAGATGATAATAGAATCATTGCCCATTGACTTAATGTTAACAGTGTGCCGCAATTTCGTTATCAGAAATATAGGCCAGTTCTACAGCTAGGTCAGGGTAGGATAGCCTCCCTCGGCACCGAACACGACAAAGATGAAATTCTATATTCGGATGAATTTTTTTTATCATGGACTATCAAAAATTCGAATAACTATTTTGTCAAATTGGCCGATTAATACTTTTTTTACATTTTATAAAAATAATAAGTAAATATTTTTTTATGATAGTGGAAAGCAAACAAACAGACGAATTTACTGGGGGTAAGAAATTCACGCCGCCTAGAAACACCTAAGGTGGTAATGGTGCGTTGCCAACCTGAGGCCTGGACATTAGGCCTCGAGCAAAAGTAAGTTTACCGGCTACCTTACCCTCCGAACCGGAACACGTCAACGGCAAGCACTGGACGTTATGGCGGCAGGAATAGGTAAGGTGGTGGTACCAATCCGGGCGAGTTGCTGCGAAATTCTACCACCTAGTAGGATAAATAGACCTAAATTGGTCAATGTAAAGTATCTAAATATAAGTTTATGGATACTATATGCATAGTATAATAGCCCCGGATACTAAATGCATAGTAACTCGA
>NJDC01000159.1:166165-176646 GCA_002245475.1 Calephelis virginiensis
GGACCAACAACTACAATTTGTATCAGAACAGTAATATGTACCAGAAACTAGCAGAGCCAGTAGATTGTCCTAGCTATAAATCTTGTTTTCAATCTAGTCCAAAAAAGAGGTAATTCTTAATTTGACCGTATGTTTGTTTTTATTTTTTTTGTGTGTTTGTTACGGCATTACGGGTTTAATTAGGTACCATTTTAATTTTTTTTTTTGCAAAGGTAGGTCATGATTCCAAAGGTGGTCCCATATTAGCTTAATTATGATCCGACTAGTTGTTGCTGATTCATAGTAAATAATGTACTTATTTATTAAGTACTAGTGGTTGCCCGTTGGTCGAAATTCGACCGTAATAAATTTTAATATCTTGTTGATAAGAACGTCATCTTCATTTTTCAAGACCAACTACTTTGTTTCCAAAATTTTTAGTGCGCCATCTGTGATCTTTTATCCTTATCATCAACATCTATTTATTTTTTTGTGTGTGTATCAAATGCATGGTAGTGTGTAAATGTGTTATATAAGCATTATTATTGAAAAAATATTAGCGTTCTGCACTTCTCCTACACAAAACTATAAGTGTGCCAAATTTCATGCTCCTCTGTCAGCGCACTTTTCGTAAAAAGGGGTCCCAAGTTTTGGCATCACGTATACGTATAGATAACTCAAAACGACTAGCAGGATGTTAATAAAATTTATGTGAGACCATTTTAGAATCATTTGCAATGTTTGCATTGTTGCATTGCATGTTATCAGAGTGGGTTTTTACCGTCTAACATATTCCTGTCCCCATTATGACAGTTTTTGACACTGGGCTTGTGGCTTGGCCCGCGCACTAAGTTTTATAAATTTGAGCCTTTTTACATGTTACTCTGACGTAAAACGTGGTCTAGCGGTCCAAGTGCTGGACTTGTTTGCATGAGGTCCCAGGTTCCAGGGTCAGGCAACAAAAAGAAAATGTGGTATTTCCAACTTTGTTATAAAAAAAAATTTGCTCGTGATGGGATATGTGCCCGGTTGGCGATAGACTTGCCACCTATCACATTGTGGGACTTAGTGCCTTCGTCTAGTCGTGGGTGCTCTGGTTTGTGCCTCTGCCTACATTTTCGGGGATATGAGCGTGAAGATACTTTTTTTCCTATAAGGTTTCATCTAAATTCGTTCAAAATTCTTTGTGCGTGAAAGAGTAACAAACAAACTCACAAACTTTCGCATTTTATATTAGGAATTAGTATGGTAGTATCTAAAGCCTGCAGTTGTCTCTTACTGGAGATATGTGTGTTTGTTCTCTATCTTATGCCATATTTAAAATTGCAAAGTGTTTTTTAATGAATTCAGTAAGATTTTATTTTGTAATTCTTTATTCAGATCACGTTCCCTTCTTTAAATGAGATCATTATATCAAAAGGAACAATCATGGCGAAGGTGCGTGACGGGTACTAATATGTTTTTCATTACAGAATGTAATAAGTTTTTCAAATTTATCATTTTTTTCGTGCTTGGGATAAGAATTCAGAAATTAAAAAGCTGACAGTTTCACTGTTAAGTGAATTCGTGGTAGTGAGAACGTTCTCAGATTATTTTTATATATTAACACTTTAAGTGTCCATGCATTACATGTAATGCACTGGGTAACTGGCTTGACATGTCCATGAATAACATGAAATGCACTGTGTGGTATATCGAGTTGATCATAATACCTCAACATAATTGACGTGAATGGATGAAGGCTAAGTTATGTCACAAAATCTTTATTTTGTGTAAATCAATTCTACAGTTTTACACGTTATACTGCACAGTGCATTTCATGTTATGCAAGTACGCGTCTAGCCAGGTACCCAGTGCATTATATGCATAGACAGTTAAAGTGTTAAATCAAACTAGCTGGAGGAATTCCTGATGGGGACAAACATTGTGTATAGATATTACAGAACCGTTATTATGATTATTATAGATAACGTTTACGTAATTTACATATCGAAACTATAGTGTTTGGTTTAAAAATTTGGTTCTCTTAGTTACCAGTAGAGGCGCTGTTCATAGTTTTTATACAAATTATTTACGGAGCTGCTACAGCGTCGTAAACTTATGGTAAGGACACAAATATGTTTTTAATCGTTTAGAATCAGAATCAGAAAAACTTTGTTCCTACCTATACACTACTCAAACATTTATTTTTTTAAATTTTCTAGTAAGAAAGTTTCTTTGCCCGGGATTAAATAAGTACCCGGTTGGCAACAGGTTTGCCATCTGTCATCTTGAAATTTAAGTATTTTCAGCTAATCGTAGGTGCTCAGGTTGTACCTCTGTCTACATCTTCGCAGAAACGGGCTCGATTGAAGATACATACTTACTTGCTTTTTTGTTATTTTAAAAAGTGGTGATAATAGAAAGTAACAAGTTAATCTCTGTCCGAAGATACCCGGTGACTTATGGCCGCTATCAAGACGAGATTTTCTCAGACATTTTATACTTGTACTAGCTGTTGCCTGGAATTCGTACACATTATTTACATGAAAATTTTAAATTAAACAAAAACAATAACATTTTAGGCATGTCGAGATTAGAGTAGCCTGATTAGTCTGGACGTGGATGCATGAAGTAACACAAAATTCGAAATCATGTAAAATTAATTAATCACTACATAGTATAAAACAAAGTCTCTTCCTCTGTCCCTATGGATGTCCCTTTGTATGCTTAAATCTTTAAAACTACGCAACGGATTTTGATGAGGTTTTTTTTAACAGATAAAATAAATGAAGAGGAAGGTTTATATGTATATTTTATACCCGTGAAAAACGGGGGCGGGCCGCTAGTATCCTTTATTTTTTTTCTTTTCATTAGATTTTTTCCTATTATCATTAATTGCTGCGCTTATTATACATGTATGCATCTTATACATTATTTAAAATAAATACATTCATCATCAATCATCGTCTATTATCTTCGTATAATGTTAAACTTATTTATACAATGTTCGACAACTTTAAGCTAAAACTTTAAAATTCAATCGAGTTCTTCAAATTTAATTTCAAATCTTCGAGTTCCTGCGCTTTTAGTCCCTGATTTTTTATAGTATGACTCACTCACTCACATTGACAACTCAAAAACGTTAAAAGTAAATTTTACTTTTAGGGGATAACCCAAATAAAAAATAATTTTAAAATCATAGAATACACAAAAGTTACACTTAAAAAGACTTCATTCTCATTAATTAATTCTTCATCATGTCATTTTACATTGATTAATAAATGAGTTTAGAGGATTTCTATTATAGGTAATATTAATGTAATGCTTTAAATTTTCGCGACAAAGGTTAAATGTCTGTAGAAATGTCCTGTACAGATTATTCTGACAGAGCGTGTTTGTTTCTCTCCTACTTTCTATAAAAAAGATAGAGACAACTCTAAATTAGTTCCAGTATGTAACAAAACTACCGGCATTGGTAGCCAAACTTATTTTAAGAGTATGCTATCTTTTTCCAATGAAACGAAAAGAAAAGAGATAGAAAATTTTAGACTTGTCAGTTACGTTTTTGAACTGCGTATTTCGAGCAATAGATTAAAGCCATATATGTGAGGAGTACGAACGCGACAAATCCAAACAAATCTATGGACCTGCCACATAGATCAGGGATTACGGGATACGGAATTCGAGGGGATTTGTATGGACACCATTTTGTTTCGAAATTCTGAAACGGTAAAAAAATAGAAATATATTTGGCGGCCTTAAAGTCTGTAGAAATGTCATGTCAATAAAAATGTAACAGCACAAAACTTGTTGTATCTCTTTCTGTTACTATCGTTAAAAGAATATAGCGATAAGTAAAAATTACTTAAGTGTGTTCGAAACAAAATTAGCACATTGGTTTCTAAAATATTTTTTTACATAAACCTTTAACCACCAAGAAAAGTACAAAGCCACCTTTTACTTAACCTTCAGTAAAAAACAAGTTAATAAGTTACCTTAATGAATACTTTGGTAATTTTAAATTGGTGCGACACCAAAAAGCATGTTAATTACATGAAGCGTAACACGATATGACTTTTGGTCGATAATTCTTCTTCTTCAATAAAGATGGCTTTCGATCGTTTTTCACGACTTATTTAGCCAATGTTAGGTTAATTAATTCTTAGTCATTAGTCACTATGTACAAAGTCATGTCAGGTCAGGGTCTTGAGTAAAGCGGTGGCTTCCTTACTCAAACTCATCTAGTGAGATTTGACAGCAGTGAGAAAATACACGATGCACTAATTTCTTCATGATTATTTCATTTGTGCACTTTAACTGCACAAAATTAATCTAATTCCCAACTAATTTAACCAACTTAATAAACATGAAATTTAATAATAATGAAAAAAATACGACATTTAAACAAACATTCAAGATGACGCCAAAACTCTGGTCGATAATTGCCGATCATTTCCGAAGTTAATGTCAACGTGACATCAACCTCAACTGGTATATAAATTTCAGCACATCGGACACACGTCGAGTGTGGTAGTGCGAAGAGCACGTTTTCGGAATGTTAACGTTTATTGCTAGGGATTTAACGTATTGTTAATTGGATTTGGCAATTTCACTCAAATCGTAATTGTAACGATCTTCGTCGATTCATTGTTTGACATTAGTTGACAAGTTAGTTAACCAAAAGTATCTTCACGCCCATATCCCCGAAGAAGTAGACAGAGGCACAACTAGGGCAACCATGACTAACCGAAGACCCTAAGCCCCACAATGTGATAGGTGGCAAGGTCGACAACCGGGCACAAATCCATTTCCGAGCAAAATTTTTTTTATTAGAAAATTGGAAAAACCCAATTTCCTTTTTGTTGCCCAACCCAGGATTCGAAACCGGGACCTCA
Source organism: Calephelis virginiensis (assembly GCA_002245475.1). Classification (NCBI taxonomy): domain Eukaryota; kingdom Metazoa; phylum Arthropoda; class Insecta; order Lepidoptera; family Riodinidae; genus Calephelis; species Calephelis virginiensis. The sequence continues at coordinate 171,022 of NJDC01000159.1, forward strand.
TTCAATCAAGTCCAACAGCTGAACTGCTCGACCACAGAGGCGACATTTAGGATATTTACAAAATAGTGTAGGCGACTAAGAAGGGGTAGCGTTTTAGGATTTTTAATTTTTTGTCTATGTGTCTGTATTGCGACTACAATTTACACAGAATCTTTTGTACCGATTGTAACAAAATTTGGCTACTAGCTTTCGTTTTCCGAGGATATTGTTGGACACCTTTTGTCCCACTTACCCTACCCCTCTTCCACAGCAATTAAGTCAATTTGTAATTTGTTATTAGACATTTAAGTCAATATTTCGCCTCTATGGTCTAGCGGTTCAATTGTCAGCGTTGTTCAGCGGTCAGTCAGGTAGACTTGACTGCACGAGGTCCCGGGTTCGAATCCCGGGTCGAGCAACAAAAAAGAAAATTGGGTTTTTCCAATTTTCTAATAAAAAAAACGTTGCTCGTGATTGGATGTGTGCCCGGTTGCCGATAGGCCTGCTACCTATCACATTGTGGGACTTAGTGTCTTCGGCTAGTCGTGGGTGCCTCGGTTGTGCCTCTGCCTAACTCTTCGGGGATATGGGCGTGAAGATACGTTTTTAAGTCAATATATAAATTGGGTTTTTATTCGATTGTTGGTTTTTGGTGTAATATAATATGTGCCTTGAAAACAGCTGTCTCCATTTTTTTTTCCAAGTCAAACCTATGTTTTGTAGTTTAGAAATTACAGACAACACTGGTTCGGTCATGTGGAAAGAATGACAGATGAAAGAGTGTCAAAGCAGATATACAATGCGAATGTGGATGGATGTAGGTACCCGGGGAGACCAAGGCTGATATTTCACGATCAGATCAATCGGATTTTATCCGTAGGTGGTGTCAATAGTCTCCGAAACCGGCGTGTTTGTATGAAAAGGGTTATGAATGTGAAGGAAGCAAGACAGATTTGTCAGGATCGTTAGGTCTGGCACTCGATACTCTCTGCCTACCCCGTAAGGAACTTGGCGTGAAGATATGTATGTATGTAATAACACTAGGTACAAAGTTGCCAAATTACTTAAAATCCGGAATGTAGAAACATATGTTTCTACATTCCGGATCATAGCCGAACTCATTAAATATTAATAATATATATCCCTAATGTGTCTCCGATGACAGAAATATGTCAATCAGACAGATTACTGTAATAGACAATTAACACATATGACTTGATTTTTGAAAGTTTCTGAACCTCCTACTCACGTACGTCTTGTTCAAATCATCAGAAAATTCAAACATAGACTTATCGGCATGTAATAAGCCCGCCGTACTTTAATCTGACACACTCGAGTATATTTTCAAGCCAAAAAAAATTAGACAGACAACCCTACATGCGCGTCTCACACATATGTTTCTACATTCCGGATCATGTGCAGGTCATCTTGGTCATACATACCTAAGACATCAGCTCCCTGCAGATATGCGGGATAGGTAGAGATTGTCGAGTGCCAAGTGACCAAATTCAATGGGTTGAAAAGTATAAGGTGATATGAATGTTTAATATTCTCTCTCATCAACACATTTTTCTATGGAACTTTTAGTTTTGTCATATTTATGCCTGTAATCTGCACAATACTTTGTTTGATTTTCGATCACTTTTAAAATGTATACCTACTATAATGGATGTAGTTAAGCAGAAAGGACCCAACCCACATGAACACCAAAATTGAGTGAAACATAATAAAGAGGTCGTAAAGCTTAATATACTTTCGTTCAGTAAGATCCTACAGGTAAACAAAGCTATGACATTTGTATAATTATTAGATACTAACCCACATATATGACCAGTACATACTTCAAAATTAATTATCTCAAAACTAGTAAGATGTGGATTGGATCCTTTCTGCTTAACTACGTCCTATTAATATTGCATATAAGAGGTCGAGTAAACTTGTGCCGAGGATCACTTGAAATTAAATAGATCTGTTGTGATAACTCTTATTCTTAAAGCTTAGATTTGTTCCACCGAGCTGACAATCTCTAGAGACTGTATAATGCTCTTGGGATTAATCAGCTTAAGATCTCGGAGATTTATTTCGTACCGTCTTAGATGCTTATGTCTGAATGAACGCAGGGAAGCGTAGAGGATATCCTTGCTCTCTATTTTCCATCAAAGCAAGACCTACAGTGAGGTGTCTCTGTAAGCCTTATCTGGCTAAGATATTTGTTTAGCCTACAGAGACCTGCAGGGTTACTCATGAATCTCGATTATAGGTCAATTGGAAAGTTATGTCGTGTTTGTGTTACTTTGTAGAGAGTTATTAACTTTTAGCTAATAATAAACATTAAATTATTATATATTAAGGGTCCATGAGTGTTAAAATACGTCAGCTTTATAATGTTTTTTTCATACAAAGCTATCATGGATCTTGGTGACAAAAACACATAAGATCAACATTAATATGCTTTACAAGACTAATGTTTCCAAAACACGATTCATTTCACTTTGATCGATAGAAAAAAATCAAAAATTAACCCTTTTTTGAAAGCAAAACCCATCTGTCTACTTCAATTACGAAAATATCGACACCAGATTTAACATAAACATAAATAAGTATTATACCTAAAAGATAATCGTTTCAGTTTTTATATTTTTTTTTCAAATTACTTTTATAGTGTCAAAAATAGCGATTTGTCGCTTAAGACATTTACTTTAGAGCGCAATATTTCATAGTAATCATGGAACGGGGGAGTGCAGCGATTGGATCTTCTGGCTGACTAAGTGTGGGGCCTTATTCATTATTTTTTTTGGGACAGAATAATTTCATTAGAACAAAATGAAACAAATCCGATTACAATGTCTACTTTGCATTACTTTACTACCTACCTACTCTACAAGCTCTAATGCCTGGAACTAAATTCAGAGCTCTGTCCGATGCCTATTGATTGAACTAGAAGAAAGTTTGGCGTTACGTACTTCGATTAGTGCCTTTGCATACTTTTGGCCCGTTTTACCAATTTGATACACTTCTTTGCCAAGCCCATTTTTTATAAAAGTACTTTTGGCAACTTCACCACCTCTAGTTTCCTGTGCTTCGGAATGTTCTTATGATACAGAATAACCAACAAACAGGAAACTCTCCTGTCGTCTTATCAATAAACATTGACTAAAGTAGGAGTAAAAAGTTGATGTTATAGTCTGTATCACATTCTAATAAAGATTATAATACTATTAAACCTTGGTGTACTTTGTTCCCTGTTTATTCATAAGCGACTGATGTTTATAATATTATAGGCGCTAATAACAAGATTCTGTATTTGCAAACAGGTATAGTAGTACTATTTAAATTATGCGCTTCGGCTATATTCGTTAAGCTTCGGCCTCGTTGGTCGAGTGGCTAGCGTACACGCCTAGCTACATCGACCGACCGCGAGGCTCGGGTTTGATTCCTGACGGGGGCAGGCATTTCTGTGATGAACATTTAGACGTCTGCGTTTCCGGATGTGTTTGTTAATTAAATTTATTCTGGTATCTATTTAAGTATTTATATGTATTACACCCGTAACGCAAAGTTATAATTTGCTTACTTTTGGGTTAGTTTCAATTTGTGTGACTTGTTCAGGGATATTTATTTATTTAAATATATATGTACATAGAGTTGTTATTACATAATTAATCATTTCGCTTAAATTTAGATTAGGTCAGCCAATTTAAGCACAAAAGTATAAAATGTAAAAAGCGTTAAAATTGTAAAGCCGAAGCGCATAATTTAAATAGTTGTAGTATAATTTATTTCTCAAAACATCACTCTGTGTCATCGGGTAGCTTAGCGTTGAGCAAATATTGAACTAAAATTTCTTTCATGTACCATTAGGTAAATCGGTCGGTGCGAAATTTTATTCAAATTCTGTCAGCTACGAACAGACGAAATGTATACGAGCAGACGTTGAATAGATTTATGATAAATTTTACTAAAACTTGCATTGCAAGAATGTTTTTGTCAAATTTTGATGTAATATGTAGGTATATAACTAAGCGCAACAACCGACTCCAACTATTGTATTATATCGAAACAAATGGTTCCGAAATGGTCCCACATACATTTTACCAACATCCCAATAGTAGTTTTTGAGTCACACTTAATAATGTATAAGCTTTTTACCTATGTTGACGACTTCAAACACCTAGTCGGATCATGACCTATCTTTCTAAAAAAACATATAAATCGGATGGCTATGGTCCGAGTAAAATAAACATACAAAAAAACATAGTCGCATTGCAAACCTCCTCCTTTTGTTCGAGTAGGTTAAAAATTTGGTTTTTATGACAAAGCCATGCGTTTAGAAACATGGCATGTCTTACAACCGTAATAAGACATGTTAATCAGTCATTAAAGGATAGCGCCCACTGCTGACGGGGCGGAGCGCGTCGGGTCGGGGCGTATCGCATTGCAAAGTACACTAAGGCGGGCCGGGTCGCATCGCATAAGCGGATTTCTGTTACTCAGCGTCAAACAGTACAGCAAAAATATAGAGAGGCGACTAGATGATAAAATCGTCAAGTATGGAAAGTGGCGCCTCTAGTAGTTCTCATACAAAGCTTTAAAATGTCATTAGAGCTATATTCATAACAATGATATTGTGATCTTTGATGACTGTAGGCCACATCAGGGTATGCGCGCGAGATGCCTCGCGGAAATTCGCTGCGGGAAAATCCGCGCCGATGCGCCCCGGCACACTGGGCGTTGCTCCATATAAAATGAAACTGATCTAGGTGAATTAGTCCTGGCCCGTCCAAATGAGTGCTATCCTTATTTATATTTATTTATATATTATTTATTTTTTATTTATATATTATTATTCCAGTCCACATTTTTTATACAAACTGTGTCATATATGATAGATTATATGTTAATTGACGTCTTTGAGTGCGGCAGCATCAACCTGATGGCATTCTTCTAAAATCAAACTGGCGAAGTCACGATATAAAAATACGAGGGTGATCCAAAAGTTCTAAGCCCGACCAAGAAAATGAAAGAAAAGTGAGTCTAAAATTTATTTTTATTTTTCGACATAGTCTCTATCTAGCTCAACACACTTATTCCACCTGACCTGCAACTTGTTTATCGCCTCGAAAAAAAAAGATTCCGGAAGGTCGGCGAAATAGTCGTTTACTGCGACTATCACCTCATCTTTGGTCGAAAATTTCGAGCCACCCAACTGTTTTTTTAAATTTGGAAATAAATGATATTTTGAGGGGGCTAAATCCGGCGAATAAGGTGGGTGGGGCAGCAATTCGTAGCCACAATCATGGATTATAGACATTGTTTCAACCGAAGTGTAAATACGTGCATTGTCTTGATGAAACAAAACTTTCTTGCGCAACATTCCCGGCCTTTTTTCTTTTATTTCTTCCCGGAGTCTTCTTAAAAGGTTACAATAATAACTAGAATTTATAGTTTGACCTTTAGATAAATAAACTACAAAAATAATGCCCTTTGCATCCCAAAAAACAGAAGCCATGACTTTGTTAGCCGACAAAACGACCTCAGCCTTTTTCGGTGTAGGAGAGTTTGATCTTTTCCACTGTTTGGATTGTTGCTTTGATTCAGGAGTATGGTGGTGAACCCAGCTTTCATCCATGGTAACAAATCTAGACA
>NJDC01000160.1:14962-34795 GCA_002245475.1 Calephelis virginiensis
CTCGGATTTCACTGTTACGAATGCGGTCAGCGAGCGTTACACCACAGATTTTCCGTAGTGCTCTCATTTCGACCGCATTTATCCTACTTTCATGCTCTTTCTGACATAAGTATAATGTGTACTTAGTTATGTACAGACACAATAGCAGCTTTTGGGTTGGTTTCTATCAACCTCTTCCTCTTCCACTTCCTCATCTGTATCCTCTTCCCCAAAAAATATCCTCTTCCTCATCCGCATCCTCTAAATTTGTGTGTGTGTCAATTTCTCTTCCTCCTCCTCTTCCTCATAATCCCTATAGAAAATAATTTGCAAATATTCGTTGATATTCGTTCAATGCAGAATTAGTTGCAATGCCATGCTAGGTTACGTCAAAGCATCCTGGAAATGCAGAGTAAGCCTGTATATTTTCAACGTAACGTAACATAAAAAAAATCGTTAAAAGTAAACAGTCCCCGTGTTGGTCTGGGCTCCTTTGCAGAATAAACCATCTACCTCCCAGCAAGGCAGCTTCTAAAAGGCGAGCATAGGCGTACCATCACTAACACCGTAACTAGGAGGTAGAGTTTTGCAGCGACTCCCCCGGATTGGTATCACCGCCTTACCTATTCCTGCCACCATAACGTCACGACTTGTTCCAGTTTGGAGGGTAAGGTAGCTGGTAAATTTACTTTTGCTTAAGGCCTAACATCCCGACCTCAGGTTGGCAACGTACCATTACCATCTGAAAAAGTCTGAAAAAGGGCCGTAAACTGAACCAAAGAAAGGAACAATAAATAATTATGAGTCTGTGCTCAATCGATTGATTAATTTGATCAAATTTTGATAGAGTTTACAAAAAAGTTTATCGTGTCGTGCGATAATGAATACATGCAACCTCTCCCACAACTCGTATCTAATATGTTTGACACTTAATACTTCCTGGGGGTTGAGATTTTGAATAATGCGGTAATAATACGGTCCATTTGTCTGAGTTATTGACTGGCCATGATCTGTTTTTTTCTCCTAACCCCGCCTTTGGTTTTTAACGATATTTTAATAGCTCCCTTTGTATAGTTGATGTATGATATCATAATTAACAGGGACAATAAAATGCAGACTATTCAATGTTTGTATTTAAATTCATGGGAGTTTTTATTGAAAATTGTTGAGATATTAATCTTACAAAATTATTTTTGTTAATGGCTTTTTAAACCTGTAAATTAAATACAAAATTTACTTTTAGAGTTTTATGTTACGAATGCGACTTTACTTTTTTTAAACTAGATAATAACATTTATTCTTTAACAATAGGTTATTTCAAACTGCTGAAAAAAAATTTTACTTTTTTAATTTTTGTATTTATTTATTGTGCATAATGCCTTTCACTGTTTTATCACTGATTCTAATTTTTAGAGTTGGTTGGAAGAAATCTGTACACCTAAAATAAGCCCAACTTTTGATCATTTCCATATATCACTGTCCATGTTTTATATCAAAAGTTGTGTGCAATAAAGAATTAAATAAATATATGTAGTCATTCAATAAAGATTTGTGTTTTTTTAATAAATGTGTTTTTCTTTTTAAAGTTGAGGATATAGATACTTTAACACAAATATTTTGAAAATAAAAGATTTGAAGTCTTTTCTTTTGAAAATATTTGTACACTATTATATATACTATTATGATATTAAGACACTAGCAGTATCATCTAAGAACGTTACGGTCGTGAACGTGGAGTGTAACAAAACTTTTTTTTAATGGAAACTTATGTTCACTAAAATTTTCTTTACTGGGTGACCCTACTTTTTGGTAGTTTTCTGTGCATTAAATTTAATCCAAATACTTTAAGCAGTTTACAATTAATCAATTTTATATGTTTTCAAGAATTGTTTGTTTAATGTCTCAGCTAAGTCTAGATTATTGACACCGGGTAGGGCGTGTACTTACGCACCTTTACTATCACAATATTTATAAACGATATAAGCTTTCTGCGTGTAAAGTCATTGTAATAGGCGATAACTTGTCAGGAACGATGACATTTATAGTGATAATTCTGTTGCAGCAGTAACTAAATTGTCGAACAGTGCCACGGTTGCTGTATTTACGATGCGGAGTTCTGTTGGTATTGGCCATGATAAATTGTAATGCGCATTGATTTTGCTTTTATCATATTTTGCACGGATTATCGCATTTCAAGAATGAATTGGTGTTTCACATTAGCGTTTTTAAACATTCGTTTTTCATGTATATGAAATATAACGTCCAAAAAAGACAGTAAACGTTTTTACTAAAATGATAAGATTATTAAATCAGTAAAAAATCGTTTAACAAACTTTGAAGCCAAAAATTATTTAACCTTATTTCATCAAGTCTAACTAAATGTCTAAGAATTTTATTTAAAATAAGATCCTATGATAAATCCTGAAAAGTTTATATCTTAAATTGTTACCTTAAGAATCAAAATTAATGTGTCAATACTATTATAAGTGCCTACATTTGTAAGAAACGTATTTTTCATAAAGAAGGTCATTAACGGAATACTTAAATAATAGCGGACCTAATACACTACCCCGAAGCACACTATTTTTATATTGTGAATTATACGAAATTCTTGTGATATGTCAAAATATGTCAACTAGTTTAAGAATATTTACAGTAATACTACTAAATCAGTACTAATACTACATCAGTTCTAGTACTAATTGACAAAAAGATGATACGTTACCATGATGAGTTACTATCACTCCATACTATAAAACAAAGTCGCATCCTCTGTCCCTATGTCCCTTTGTATGTTTAAATCTTTAAAACTATGCAATGAATTTTGTTGCGGTTTTTTAATAGATAAAGTGATTGAAGGGGAAGGTTTATATGTATATTTCATAACCGTGCGAAGCCGGGGCGGGCCGCTAGTGTTGGTATAATACGTGTATTAGTTACAAGAAAAAAAAAGATCTGACATGTCTTGTCTATGTCGTTTTTTGTTATTACAAGCACTAAGAAAATTTAGAACAGGATTTAATTTTATTTTTTTGAATATTGTATTTTTTTTTCATTTTATGAATATTTATAAATGTTTTTAAATTAATTACACGACCTAATCTAATTTCGAAGTAATTTATATGATTTCGATACTGATATTAGTCCATATTTGATCAACACCATATATACTTACATCGAAATACAAAAATAAACTCAATAAAGTCAAGAAATTTAAGTTATAGAGACTTCAATTTATGCACGTTGTAGAAGTCAGCTGTTTTTGTGTTGTGAAATTTAAAATAGCTGAACACTTAATCTATTTTTTTATGTTTTTGCATTAAATTTGAAGTGGATGATTTCTTTAAATGATCTGTGTACCGTCAATTATTCAATATATCGCTTCTTTAGGAGTGCTGGCTTCGTAGTACTGGTAAAGGTGTTCTGTGTATAACACAACATCTACCTCCATGGCAAGAAGCTCCTGCGTGGCGAGCATGGGTTTAAACGAGTCACTATCAACAGGACAATTGGTCGTATAGGAATGGGATGGAATGGCTGAGTTTGTTGTCCACCGCTTAAAATTGTCGTAGTCGAGGTATATTTCAGGTCCGAAGGCTAGGGTAGCCGCTAGAGGCCTATGGACAACATCGCTGTCCTATGTAAGACACAACCTCGACTTTTTTAACTCAGTATATATCTACGTAAACTATATAACGGAATCTTGGAATGTGATTTTCACCTACTTATCAACTTCTTTTTAGGGTTCCGTACCTCAAACGAACAAAGGAAAAAAGAAGCTCTTACAGGATTACTTTGTTGTCTGTCCATCTGTCAAAACCCCTTTTCTCAGAAACGCGTAGAGGTATCAAGCTTAAATTTATATGAAATACCTAAGTCTATTGTCTCTTGGAGTTGAGAAAAACAAAAATTTCTAAGCTAACACTATCAAAAGATACAGGCGTTTATGCTGCAAAATTCCGCTTTTCGAAACTCGCAAGGAAATTAAAAGGTACAGTGTATTTCTTGTAACCTCAGAATCTTGATATTTGGTACGCAGTAACTTCTTATTGGAACTTCATGAGAAAACTATTAAAAAACTGTAAATTTTTATTTACTTCATATAATAAAATGTAACGGGTGATCTTTTTCTTATATACCTACAAGTTTGTACGGAACCATCGGTGAACGTGTGCTACTTGCATTTGACCGGCTTTTTAGAGCTCTATAGCTGCGTAAAAATAGCTGCAAGTATCTGCTGTATAAGTTATTTCAAAGTAATGTATGTCAAAATTATTCCACTCAAAAAGTTTTATAAAATAGTTCGCGATAGCATATTATATCTAATCTGTTGAGGTTGCTTATGTATGTATTACGATATATTGGTAGTTAATAGCAATTTATAGTAATGGCTAGTTTCCTAAGTTGTTTTTATATGCAGGATAATGATTCTTATCCAGATAAACACGTTATTTATCAAAAGCAATAAATTTTGAACAAAATTGTCCTTGATATTATTTTATTTCATGAAATATCTTAAGAAATATTTAATGTTATTGTGAACTTAATAAACAAATTTTAATTTTAAGTACAGTAACTTCGCTATAAATTCACTCAACTAATTTTAAGTTATCGCTATCTTCTTTCAACAAAAATAATAGAAATAGACAAAACACTTTTAGTGCTGTTATATTAATCTGTATGCGACATTTCTACAAACGCGGACGTTTAATCTATTACCCAAAAAAATGTTGATTAAAAACGTCTCAATTTGAAATGTCTGGACTATTCTGACTCGTCTAAAATGTTCTATGTCCTTTGTTATTGTTTAAATTAAAAAAAATATAGCATTCGTCACAAATAAGTATAGTGCGTATAATTAACCGAGTTCAAAAAAACAAGGAGGATCTCAATTCGGCCGGTATATATTTTTTTTGTATGTACACCGATTTAGCCGAAGTTTCTGAACCGATTTACGTAGTTAGTTTTTTTCGATGCGGAATAGTTTCGAATTGGTCCCATAAAATTTTTATTCAGGTAGTACCATTAGATTTTATTTTATGAGCATTTTTTATCTATTTTCACCTATCCTGGTGTTTATTTTTATTAAATCATATCATATCAGTAATAAACTAAAAATGATCAAATAAAAATAACTACATTAAGAAAAACCGACTTCAAAACAAAACAGTAAAATATAATAAACATTTAATGTTAATTATGTACTACCTATTATTTATATGTTCTATTTACTAACAGGTTTGAAGTCGGTTTTTATTAGAGTAGTTATTTTTTATTTACTATATTATTTTGTGTATCATGTAAATATTATATTGTATATTGTGAACAACAGATATCAATACTTATAATGAAACTCTAGATGAGGAAATTTTGCACAATATAATTAAAAAATTGGTGCATGTGACTAAAACGGGACTGCCGAATACAAGATAAACAAGAAGAAGAAAGAAGAATTCCATAAGTCATATGGAATTCTTCTCTGGGGGAATTCTACCGATGTAAATACTATATTTGTTTTACAAAAGATTGTGCAATTTTTAACTTAGACCCAAAAGTTTCCTTAAGAGACAAATTCAAAGAAATTAATATTCTAACTGTTACTTTCCAGTACGTTTATGAAAATTTAATATTTATTCAGAAGAATTTACATTAATTTAAAAGAAACTGTGATATACATAATGTAAATACGAGGAATAAAAACAATCTTGCTGTGCATGTGTCCCGTCTCCACAGAGTTAGTCATTCTTTCATGGGCCAATGTATACGCTTATACAATAAACTTTCCTATTTAATAAAAGACCTGCCATTAAATAAATTTAAAAAATGAGTCAAAGCAAAATTGTATAAAAAAGGTTACTATACCGTTGCTGAATATCTGTCGGATAAGAGTGCTTGGGATTAATTGCTCCTCATACCAATCTCTTATTAGTTCATATGTAATTTGTATAGAATAAGGAAAAAAAGACAGCCCGCTGAGTTTCTTGCCGGATCTTCTCAGTGTGTGACCGCGTTCCGATCCGGTGGTAGTTTTAGTATTATATAGACACGTCACAAGTGCCTCTTGTAAGATGAATTTGAATAAAAATATATTCTATTCTATTCTAAGAAGACAGCATTATTGACATTTATGTAATTATTTTTCTAACGTGACCGCGATTTGCGCCGAATATACTTTAACCGATCGTAATGAAATTCGGCTGGTTCTTTTATGTTTTGAGTAAGATCATTTGCTACTTTTTGTCCCGTTCTCGTGGACTTCCACTTGTAGCCTTAGGAGAGAAGTAAAAGTTAAAATGTAAATTGTCCATTATGCTTTATAGGTAGTCCCGCATATTTTTCAGTCATAAGTTTTCCATTTTGCTGAATCGATTATTCATTATATTCAACTAGTAGGTACTCTATGTTTGAAGAAAGGTTTTTTATCTAGCTTACTAAAGGTGCCGTTAAAAGAGGGCTAAAAGCTAAGTTATCTTAATTACACTTAAAATGGTTTTTTTTTCTAATTCCCTATTTTTTTATTTGAACTTGTGTCAGCTAGCCCAGCTACAAAAAACGACTTTTTAGTTTAGACTACCAGAAAAGCAATATACTTGTTCGGAGTCTTATGCCGTAAAAAAAATTACATATGTAAACAAAAATACAATACACACGCAGTATATACACGTGTACAAAAAGAAAGCCATGTTAGTTACATTATTTATAACTCAAGAAACTTAAGAAAATTAATGGAAAGATAGTGCATAACTAGGAGGCGGACATATTATACTATTATCCCCATCCCCATCAAAAAATAGAAAAAACATTTTCATTTTCTCGTACAAACTGAACGGGTGGCACAAAATTCGCCAGAGCAGCTAGTACTTTAGATACTATGTGATATTTCGAAGCTTGATCAACCGAAATGTGCGGATACTAAACAAGTATTATTATCGTTTAAAAAATTGAAAAAAATAATTTTCGGTACACGTTTGCCAAAAATACCGGCATTTTAATGTTGTTTTGTCTTTTCTAAGTTTTTTTATGTAGGCAGACAAACAAACGGATTTCCTGAAAAATTCACGCTGCCTAGCGACACTAAAGATGGTAATGGTGCGTTGCCAACCTGAGGCCGGGATGTTAGGCCTCGAGCAAAAGTAAGTTTAACGGCTACCTTACCCTCCGAACCGGAACACGTCAACGGCAAGCGCTGATTTTATGGTGGCAGGACTAGGTAAGGCGGCGGTACCAATCTGGGCGAGTCGCTGCGAAACTCTACCACCTAATAGGATGTCAAGGTGTTAGTGACGGTAAGCCTATGCTCGCCTTTTACGAGCTGCCTGGCAGGAAGGCAGATGGTCTATTCTGCAAAGGAGCCTTGACCAACACGGGAAAAATAATAGTTTATAATAATATAATAATTATAATAGTTGTAATAATAGTTAGTAATGTTTATGTTGTAATTTTTTATTTTTTATTGATAATTATTTGTCTAGTATATCACTCTCAGTAATCACATTGTATAAAACGTACTTAAGTAAAATTAGACTTTAACGTGTAAGTATATTTTTTGTACTTTACAATATTATGATTCATTTTGGATACAGTGTTGTGTATACTTCTCAATGTTTGGCCATACTTCTGATTCGGTAGTAATTTGGAAGCGCACAACAACTTATAAATAAAATAAATTAAGTTTCCTCTGATTTTGGTTGCAATATTATAATCCATAGGGTTAGAAAATAATGGTAAAGTAAAGATCTTCACGCCCATATCCCCGAAGAGGTACGCAGAAGCACAACCAAAACACTCACGATTAGTCGAAGATACTAAGTCCCACTATATGTTAGGTGGCAAGCCTATCGCCAACCAGGCACATATCCAATCCCGGTCAACGTTATTTGTTAATAGAAAATGAAAATATACATTTTGTATTTTTTTGTTGCTCGACCCCGGAACCGAACCCGGGACCTCAAGAAGTCAAGTCCGACGTCAAACCGCTAGACCACTGAGGCGATTTAAACAATGATGATACGTAAAGCGGCCATTTGTGGAATAAAGCGGCTCATTTACACCACTATGAAAGTCTGGGCAGTTAGGATTTTCAAGCTAAAGGATACGTCCATATAAGTGGGCGGGTAATAAAGCATCTGAGTTTTATTGCTGGCTGCCGTTCAGATTGATACAACTTTATGTGAAGTGATCCGATGACATCGATCAACGAACACTAGATTATCCAGACATATAAATAATGATATCGTAAAAATTACAATGTTTCATTGTGTGTGATTGTGTTTAACCCTCTGTATCATAGTGTATTATAGAATGTAAGCAACGTACCGTTCAAAGCCTCAAAATTCAATATAACTGATTTCTGAACGATAAAACGTACCTAATTCTGTAGTATATACATATTTTAAACGAAATAGCACCCAAACATACAAAGAGATTACGCTATTTCATCACAACTTGAGATTTGTGTTTTGACAGGCGAAATTCGTTAAGTGGCGATTGAATGTGATTTTAAAACATGTCAATAAAATATCTCCGTTCGTATTTTGTATATTATATTGATAAATTGGAAATTATTGTCTTATACTTTTTTTTAGTGTTTTTCAAATTCTACTTGACTTTTTTTCGCAAGTACTGTATGTTGCCTCTAGGCTACATCATATGATAAGTCCAAAGTTACGTTGGACTCCCAATACACTGATAATATTTTTTTTGTGTTTCATGATGACAAAGGCTAAGAGTTTGTCAGCAAGCTGACAAAGACATTGGTTTTGTGCTAAATGATGGTGTAGACAGTAAATTTGGCCTAGATTTCGACGACAACCGCCTTATCTATCCCAATTTGATTCCTGAATTGGACAAGTTCGAAGAAGAGGTTCAAGAGGCTAATATTGATATGGATTCTATAATTGAAACCCTAGAAAACATTTATGAAAGTCTTTCCTCTAGCGCGGTAGCCACACCATCATGCAAAATTACGCCGGGTCTGCCAAAAAAAATCCCAAGAGATGGTAGCAAGAAGCCTGCAAGACTGAATTTGCGTTGCATTAAAAAAAAACCTCGAATTAAATGCAGGGCAGCTCATATTTATGTTACACAAGAACGTAGGTTCCGAACTTCTTCAATTAGAAACAACCGTACATCGTTTTCTTTACTTATTTTCACATGATCTTTCCAAGAAAATATCTGAAGAGACCAATTTCTATCAAGTGCAACAAGAGCCTAATAGCACTTTTCGGATGTCAGAGGAGGTGTGAGACAATTCTTATTGAATTTAGCATCTAATGTCTCTAGTTCAATTACATAAAGTGACGAACCACCGGAGCCCCATAGTCAGAATACCTCTAATACCTTGAAACCATGACTTTGAAAAAATTAAAAATTTTCAAACTTCGTATTTTCACGTCAATGGACAAGATCTTCCTAGGAGTAATCCAGAACATGATTGAATACACAATATACGTATACAGTAGTGGAAACTTTGTATGAAACATATTTTAAAAGTTCCAATGAAAGAACAACTTTGTGTAGATGAACAAACGTGCTCCACGAAAGAACGAAATACATTGAACCGATATTATCTTAATAAACCTAATTCAAAGCACAAATAAGATTATAGAGTGCTTGTGCTAAGTGATATTTCTGGATTTTCCTATAGAACAGAAATCGAAACTGGCAAAGATAAAATACTCGTAATATTATTTAAGGGAGAGTCAGATTTAGGTGCCTGAACTAATGCCTAATATCTAATGATGAAAGTAGAAAGAGGATAGAAGATGTTGCGAATCAACAGGATTGGTGTTTTAACTTCGTTTGGAAATATAATAAAATCATGAACCATGCTTCCACATATTCTGGGCAAAAACCTGGGAAGATGGAAAAAAGGGCCTGCGCAACAGTCTCATGTTGCGCAGGCTCTTTTTTATAAAAGCAATGGCTGATAAAAAAAATAAAAGTAAATTTCTAAACTGTGTTGGATTTACTTATACTGTTTGTGAAAAATGCATGGTAACCTGATGCTACACGAAAAGCAAGAATCGCTTCAGAAACTTTCATCTTTTGTGCTGCCCCAATAAATTTTGATAACTTGCCTCAATGTAGCCTAGAAGCAACGCTCCCTAGTTTTGTAATTTTCTATCAAAACAGAAAAAAAATTGAAAACCCAGAAACATGTGTATTTTATTTTTTAGTTGTCATCCTAAATCCAAAAAATCAAATAAATTAAAGTTCATGGGTGATAAAGGGGATTGAAATTATCTTCATCAAATAAATTCCGATCCGGTGGTAGTATATAAAAATGTCGACGCGCACAAGTACCACTTGTATGGTTCACGTGCATAATGTTTTTGTATGATTGATGGATTGATTGAAATCTGTGTTTCCGAAAATTGAGTATTTCCATTGCTAAAAGTACTTGTAGCGTGATAATATACCTCCATCTTTGATCTTAACGTTATTTTCCACCAGGTGAGCTGTCAGTCATTATACGAAGTTATTTGTTACTGATTTTATACCCATTATTAAGAATACAGACGGTCGGTCATCATACAAAATGTTGTTTATTTTGATTATAACATCTCAAAGTTGGAGTTTGTATTACGATTAAAACACTTCACTAGATTAAGGTTCGGTTTACATATTAAGCTACTTTAACAATTTCACTTAGTTTACTAATAGAAGTACAAGTGGCTTACTTAATTTACTAACTTATGTCTAACTATGGACGTATACATTTCAGAAATGAATCAATAACCTTACAAAAACATAGAAATTTAAAACGAAGTTATGGATAAAATATAACTAGATTATATTTTTAATAAATACACCAGTCATGTTTTTGTGAATAACCGAGAACAGTTTTATCATGACGTGTGGTTCCAAAGTATTTCACTTACTGATTACCATGTTTAGCGCAATGTGCCTTACAAATCAGTTACAAATTAATAAATTGTGTAAATAATTGCCTGTTTTACACAAAATGTCACGTTTAAGGTCCTAAATCTAGATATTAGCGCCAATCGCAAAACTATGACATCTTAGATCACGACTAAACATAATTTATAGAAACATATTGATCGAAGCTTGTAAAAGTTTATTTGCCCATTTATTGATATTAATGATAGTTGGACATAATAAACTAAGGTGGATTATCGTAATATATCTAGATTTCAGTTTTATAAATCACATACAATTAACAGAAAATATTTGCAATACCATTTGAATAAGAATGCCAACCGTGGAATAAACGTAATACGTTGTTTTAGGTTTACTTGCAAATAAATATATAGAGATAAATAACGTGGCCTTAGGATTTATTCTCATTTTTTATAATAAATTATTTAACATTTTCCGTGTATCAGCTTTTTGTATAATAGTAAAAGTAAATAGGGATTGATTATTATTTAATTCTTTATTGGATACAAATGACAAAAATACGAATGAAAATAGATTTTAAAGACGGCTTTATCGTTAAGAGATTTACTTAAGCCATTCCAGTAATTAAAACTCTGATCGAATACTGGAAAGCATTATGAACGATAACAAATAAATCTCAATTACATGTAATGGAATTAATTATAAAATAACAAAGACAAAAATTTAATACCATAAAGCGTAGCAAAACTGCAAAAACCGACTCCAACTGTTTGATTTGACCATTCTTTTTTCAAATGATTCCAAAATGTTTCCACATAAATTTCATCAATATCCCACTAGTAACCTAAAACTGTATACCTAAAACTGGCACCAATCTCTTATAAACAGGTTTAAACCACTAGTAGTTTGCGAGTTATATTTAATAATGCATAAATTTTCATTTAATAATTTCCGTAAGAAGTTAAAAATACAAATACATTCAAATGGATAACCTTTTATTTTCTGGAGTCCTAGTCCGTTGAAATACAAAATTTAAGACATAAATTATTTGTATCAACTGCATCTCGAGTATAGGCAAATCCTAGTGGATTCTAATGCAGTATTAATGTTCTGATGACAGGAAAAATGGAACAGTTGTACCAATATTGGTGAGTTGTTGCAATGCTGTAAATAACCTGACTTACCCAAAAGGTACATCTTACACGTCAACATAACCGAACGTACACTGTAATATACCGAACATACAAATACCGGCAAGATTTTGTATTTTTATACTTCACGAAACGTTGCCCATGACTTCGACAGTTGTAAAAAAAAGCGTGTGTGTACTTATGTACACGCGTTAGAAGTTATACTTCTTCGGTGTAATAAGATAAAAATCTTTTTAAAAACTAAAATGTTATCTATAGCTAACTTCATAGCTAACTTCATCATGTCGGTTTTTCGTGACGGTGTGCGCGCGCATCGTAAAAATTTACCCTCATCATTTTTTCCTAACGTGTCAAAAGAAGTATAACTTCAAAAACTTAAACTTTTTTTAGTACTAAGTTTTTTTTAAGAGCTCGTTGTAATGTCACAATAAACATAAAATTTTTGACCTTGTCCCAGTCAGATACGGGTAGTATTAGCTTGTAAAATGGGACAATTGGCTAATTCCTTAATGCAATCAATACCAAATTTACATTTTGCCAGTCCAGCAGTTTGACGCTAATCAGTCAGATCAGCCAGACAATCAACTTTTCCTTTCCAATAGTCCTAAATATATAGTACTTTCGTTCAATTATTAAAATCCTATGTATTTATTAAAGCAACGTATTATAGTTTGGCCAGTAATAAATTATTACGGCAATTAATTAGTAAGTATATTATTTATGTTTGCTGACTGAAGTATTATTAATACGCTGATCACTTAATTCATAGCTGTTAATTAATAAAAGTTTTCTTATTCATATTTATCAAGTTAGCTGTCACTTCCAACTGTCAAATAAAAGCAAGCCACTAAAACCCTGTAATTTTTAAGATAAACAGGGCCATTAAACAAATACTTATCTTTCACTTATCTAAAATGTTACTACAAAATTAATACTATCGTTTAGCAAGTCATTATGTTGCACAATGTGGCACTCGTGCATTAATAATAGGGTTTCACTATGTGATGAGCGGAGCGAGCTCAGGGGCGATATGCGAAGCTACAAGTAGTTCTATAGCGTTTTAGTAATATAATAGAAAATAACATTAAAAATTTAAAAAACCCTCGTCACAATAACTTAGTTTGCCATTAAAAAGTAAAAAAATTGCTGAAATTCGGTTAATGTCCCCACTTTCACCCTCACAACTTTTAAAGGGCTCAATCGATTTTCATCAAACGTATCCAAGAACACTCGCACCAACACTGCATCCGTTCGGGAGTTATGATGTCACAGAGAGACAGACACACAGACAGACAGACACATCAAATTTATAAAAACCCTTTTTGGCGTCGGGGGTTAAAAATAGAGAACAAACAACAAGTGGCTCTCCTGATAATAAGAAACAACATACATGTTACTGGTTTGTAGCTTAAGTACGTGAGCAAATTTACCAGTTTACAAAGATATAAAATGTGATGCAGCAATAATATTTATGATGCCTATAGGCGACGTTTGTTTCTTGTTTTCAGCAAAGGTGGTGTTTGCTATCTTATAAAATAAATAAATATTACAATACTTTTATCCTAAAAAAACCTAGTTGTAATATAATAACATTAAAATATCAAAAATAGGCGTAATTGACAATAAAAAATTAAGACCTAATATTACCTCCACATTAATATAACCTCACCCCTATTAAGAGCAATATTGAAAAGTTCCATGAGAAAAAAAATGATTGGCTGTTAAAAGCAAATTAGCAGCGGCGTCGCGTCGAGACAGATAAAACGTCAGAGTCTGTATCCAATCCCATAAAGCCTTTGACGAATTGCTACCGGGAGACACAATGGTATCACACCTTTTTAGAGATCCTTAGATATTTACAAAAATCCTGCAAATAGTGTAGTAATGAAGGTTTTACAAACTAATAATATGCTCTTGATAATACTTAGTTGTTGTACTACCATTTTCCATTAACATATTCCATTCATCCATTAATTCATTCAAATTAAAAAGATTTGGTACTACTTCTAATCACACATTAAATTACTAGTGAAATTTAAAACTAAATTACTTATTTAGTAGTATCTTCACGCCTATATCCCCGAAGTGATAGGCAGAGGCACAACCATGGCACCCACGACTAGCCGAAGATACTAAGTCCCACAATGTGATAGGTGGCAAGCCTATCGCCAACCGGGCACATATCCTAGCCCGAGAAACATTTTTTTTGTTAGAAAATTGGAAAAACCCAAATTTCTTATTGTTGCCCGACCCGGGATTCGATCCCGGAACCTCATGCAGTCAAGTCCATCCACCATATATAACAAAACTAATTATTATACAATTCTCGTAAGGATGTAATTAAGAGAAAAGAGTATTTAGTAACCATTATAGTAATAGCCATTCGTCATTGTCCCGGTTTCCTTAGACAAATAGGGGTCAACCGCTTCTCAAAAAGCATACAGGCCGAAATAAAGGAGAATCAAATCGTTTATTTCTAACACAGTGACTAGGTCTAGTAGTAGAGATTTGCGATTCCTACCCCGGATTTAACAAAAGCGAAAACAATAACTTGATATTTCATCTATTATAAGTCGGCTAATCATAATTGAAACTATTATAACACCAATTCCTAGAAAAACGTGTTCTAAATTCAAAATCTCTTTTTAATGCTTAAAATGTACAGAACCACAAAGCTTAGGGAATAGTTATGATAAAACAATCCTTGAAGGCTAACTGCATTTTTATCTCAAAACCTTTTTACGGTCTGGCACGTTATTGTCTTGGGACCATTTGTATACAAATTAATTGGTGCAGGGGTAGTTTTGTTTTAATCTCGCACATAAATCAGATATCAGATCAATTCTTTACATACTTTGTGATAATCTTGAGAGTTTTATCAAACTTGAACGTGTTTAAGAATACCCTCTAGCTTTGTTTCCATCTTCGATTTCTTTTTCACTTTCCGTCATTCTACTAAGCATATTTCAAAAAATAATGCACAAAAGAAGTTTCACACCTAAAAGTTAGGCAGTTCTGTAGTATTTAGTTCAATCCATTCCGTAATATTTTTAACCGCGTTGAAAAAAACGAGGAGGTTCTCAATTCGGCCGGTATATTTTTTTTAAATACACCGTTTTCTCCGAGGTTTCTGAAACTATTTTCGTAATTCTTTTTTGGTTTGATGCGGAATAGCTTCGAATTGGTCCCATAAGTAGGTAGTCCTATTAGTTTTTATTTTATGAGCACTTTTCATCTATTTTTACCGATCCTGATGTTTTGTTTATTAAAATAAATCATATCAGCAATAAACTAATAATTATTAAATAAAAATAACTACTTTAACAAAAACCGACTTCAAAACTAAAAACTAAAAAATAAGTAAATATCAAATTGGCTTAGCACCGACTTCAAACCTGTTAGTAATTGGCACATATAACTAATAGTATATAATTAATATTAAATCTTTATTATTTTTTACTTTTTACTTTTAAAGTCGGTTTTTATTAACATAGTTATTTCTATAAATTTTAAAGAAAGAAAAAATTTCGCCCCAGACAGGATTTGAACCTGTAACCTTTCGTCTCAAGCCGACGAATGCTCTAACCAATTGAGCTACTGAGGATTCAAGTCCCGTGGCGAAACTTTCTGGTTAATTTAGTACAGTAAAACTACAATAATTACTACGTACTACAATATTATGTCATTGAATACAAAAATAGAAGATTTTCGTCGTTTTCCTTGGGAATCTATCATCAGCAATGGCAAATGGTAAATAATAGACTTTTATTACAGTAGCTCTATGTCATCTAAATACCCAAAAAATAAGTAATTTTCTCGATTTTTGAAGTGAAATTTCTTTAGAATCGTTGTGATTTCAAAACGGGTGCAACAGAAAAACAACAGGTAAAAGACACAAATCTGTATTCATCTCATTCTTTTGCAGGTAAAAGACACAAATCTATATTCATCTCATTCTTTTGCAGGTAAGAGACACAAATATATATTCATCTCATTCTTTTGTCGATTTACTGACGTTTCACTTCTATGGTGTGTGAATCGCACACCCCTTTTTTTTATTTTTGGGATAGAATCCTTTGAACTAGACTTGTGACCATGAGACTTCTTCATGGTTACACTTTTCCAAAAATATACAATGTTCAAAATCAGTTCACAATTTACAGAGAGATCGATTATTATACATAAAAAAAACCTTACTTGTTTGAAGTAGGTAAAAACCGGCTCCTATTCGTCTACATAACATTATTAAAGTACGCACAATTTATACAAGATTATATGATAATGTAGGTATCTAACTCGGAAAATTTTTGTTGAATATGGTTCAAATTTCTTACCTGTGTGAAAAAGCGGTCCGGTATTGGACTTGACATCATAAGGTCGCGGGTTCAATCCTCGGATTGGAAAACAAAATGAAAATGTGATTATTCAATTTTATAAAAAACTTGGATATGTACCCGGTTAGCGATAGGTTTTGGCGATAGTAGCGATACGTACCACATTTTTTTTATGATAATGGAAGGCAAACAAACAGACGGATTTCCTGATGGTAAGAAATACACGCCGCCTAGAAACACCAAAGATGGTAATGGTGCGTTACCAACCTGAGGCCAAAATTGTGAAATAGTTTGTGTCTTCGACGAGTCGTGGTTGCTTTGGTTCTACCTCTGCCTACCTCTCCAGGGAAAAGGCGGTGAAGGCGCTTTATTTTTTTGTTCAAATTTTTGTGAAACTACCTCGAAATCATGACCTACCAAACAAGAAAAGAATCATCAAAATTCATTCATAATTGGCGAAGTAATCGCGTCACAAACATAAAAAACGTACAAATGAAAATGCAATCTCTTCCTTTTAGAGTCGGTAAAAGTTCTAACTAAATATGAAGTTTAGATATCAAGAGAAACAAGATTAGTCTATAATTTATAATTATGGTACTATTTTAAGCTCGTATGTTCTTTTGTGAGAGATAGACGACAACCTAATGGGTCGGTAATGAGGCATGAGGAGCGCCGCGGGCGAGGAATAGTTCACTACATGTCATTATATGAAGATATTTTTATTTGTTTCGTTTCTGACGGTGATTATGCATTTTATATTTTGTTGTGTAACTAGTTTTATAGTACAGGAGACGCCTGCGACTTCACCTAAGTTGCTATACTACTGTAAGCGATGATATGTGTTTCGTAATTATGTTTGCTAGATAGTTCGTTAATTACTAACTTTAAAAAATATATTAGGTATACTAAAAATAAATTATAAAATAGTACCATGCACACCCCATACTTTTAGTAAATATTAATGAACTTTTTATGACATAGTTTTAATAATTAGTAGCTAGATATAATTACCGTCAGAGAAAGTTGTTTCCCCGTGTTAGTCAGGGCTCCTTTGCAGAATAGACCATCTGCCTTTCTGCCAAGCCACTCGTAAAAGGCGAGAATAGGCTTACCGTCACTAACACCGTGATATCTGATTAGGTGGTAGAATTTCGCAGTGATTTACCCTGATTGGTACCACCGCCGCACCTATTCCTGCCGCCATAACGTCATGACGTGTTCAGGTTCGGAGAGTAAGGTAGCCATTAAACCTATTTTTGCTCGAGGCCTAACATCCTGGCCTCTGGTTGATCTGTCTAAAATATATAAAATATCTGACCTAATCATACGAGCTCATCTAACCCCAAAGTGAATTAATGATACCCATTGTGTTGTCGGTATTGTCCATATATACAATACCTGAAAAATAAATACTTTCGTCTGAAAATATAGATATATAGATAAACTCGTAGTTATTGTTTATCCCTGCCGGAAAAAGTAATAGATCTTCATCAGTGTCCCTTAAATAAGCTTATCCCTCGACCAAGACTTGCAATCAAAATTATTTAAAAGGCCACAAGGTTAAATAAGAAAGAAATAATAAAAAAAATTACCACAACAGTCTTCGATAGTACATTTGTTTAGAGCATTCGTCAACTATAGAAAAAGGGATGTATTTTCAAGTCCTGTCTGAGGTGATTTTTTTTCTTTTGTAAACAAATGAGTTTCTTTTCAATCAGTGGGCAAGTGCTTAAACTAAAACATATTAATTAAAACATATTTTCAGTATCTTAATTAAAATATATTTTTTATGTACAGACACAGTCTTTTACGATTTTGTAATATACATATATATAGCAAACTAAAGCTATCATTTATCATCCTCTTGGGTGGTCCAATGTTAAATTCTAAACAAAAGATTTCAAATAATAACCATAAAAGAACAGATTGCCACATCTACGCAATTATTAACAAAAGAGTCTATATTTAAACACGCGATCATTTAAATTACTATTTGATTGGCTGTGATTATCTATACGCTATGAATTTG
Organism: Calephelis virginiensis; assembly: GCA_002245475.1. Classification (NCBI taxonomy): domain Eukaryota; kingdom Metazoa; phylum Arthropoda; class Insecta; order Lepidoptera; family Riodinidae; genus Calephelis; species Calephelis virginiensis. The sequence continues at coordinate 33,319 of NJDC01000160.1, forward strand.
TGATTAACAAGTTGTTAAAATATTTGGTATTTGATTATCTTTTGGTTTTGATTATAGTTTTTAATTAAAATATTTTTATAAACACTAAACATTAAATACAATCTTGATCCAAAATCATGGCTAACATCGTGAAACTTGTTATTAAATTAGGGAAAACCAGATCAAAATCGATCCTGTACTTTTCCCGTGATTTGGTAATAAGCAGACATTAATAAAAACCTATCAGAATTTATTAAAATGTTTGAACTTTTGTTCAGAAAACAATAATGGTAGTGTCAAGAGGCTCCGAAACCGGCGTGTTTAAGGCGAAAGCGTTGCTGTAACAATCGTGTCACTTACCACTATATACTTCACAAATGACTTATCGTGAAGATATGTACGTTTTGTTTTTTTATTGATTGATGAATAGGTTACTCCTTCATAAATATAAAAAATGACTATGTTCAAAATTTGCCTTACTCGGTTGGTCTCTAGACAACCTCTAGAAATTGACTGCAAATGACCACGTGGCTAATATTTATTACTGCACTTTATACAGCAACTTAGTACAGTTACTAGAGTCGATTTTGTAAGATTTGTGGAAATATTATTGACACCTTTAATTCTGTCTGTAATTATCATGACATTTGGTACTCTTTACTCCCTGCCTACCCCATCAGGCGTGAAGATTTGTATGTATACATATGTAAAACAATTATAAAAAGTAACTGGTTCTGGGTCCGAAACAAATTTAAAAATAATAAATACTCTTTTAATATTTTTTAACATTTCTTTAATAATTATCCCTGGACAAGTTACACCAATTGAATTAAACCCCAAAGTAAGTAAGTTATATGGTTGTCTCACGGGTATTAGACAACGACTCTAATACACAAAAATACTTAAATATATACTAGAATAAATTTAATAAACACCGTGACCAGTAAATGCAGACATCTAAATGTTCATCAGATATGCTTGCTCCCGTTGGGAGTTGAAGCTGAGTCTCACGGTTTGTAATTATGATATGTATTTACGAGTATGGTAGTTTTAGTTTTTGTATGGTGGTCATAATAAATTTCGTGTTGGACGGCAGAAACAGTGTTGTTTATTAACAAATGTATTTTAATAAAGCGGAGCACAGACTTCAAAGAGATAGAGCTTAAAAGTAGAGAAAGTCTTAAAAAAATATTTTTTCTAAGAAGCAGTGATAAACTGTACTGTAAATCCAGCAATCTAAATTAATAATTAATATAATTGTAATAGAGTTGTAAAACTCTATCAATAAAGTACATGTAATATATATTTTCACATTATTTTTCACATCAACAAAAATATTTCACATAAAAAAATTGTCTGATTTCATTTCTTTTTACTATAACCCTATGCTAGCCCTAGCTTTAGCTCTGCTATTATGTTCAAAGAAACCTGTTCGCATCGAGTTATCGGTGACCAACGCACTGTTTATTTTTACAAATACCGTCATACATTGATGCGG
>NJDC01000160.1:42328-53009 GCA_002245475.1 Calephelis virginiensis
ATGAAATTTGATAAATATTAAGAAAAAATATTTGGAGTTAAATAATGATTGCAGCTTAATGCTATTATGATTTTCCACTTATCGTTACGTGCACTAGTTCCACAGTAGGTGATTTTAGTTCAGCACAGCGTCACGCAGAGGTTGCTATTCCATTCTGGAGTTTATTCATAGTGTCGACCCGAATGAGGCTTCGCTAAGTTCAACTCTCTGGTTATAGTGACAGTATTGTCAAACTGGTGGGCGTCATACGTTATTATTCCAACTCCCAACGGAAAAAATAAGTATCATAAGTTTGCTATGTCTATATGTCGTATCGTGGGTTTTAAACGGATCAACCGATTTAGATGCGAATGTTTAATTTCAAAGCTGATGTGATCGAGATGGTTCCTAGCTACATCACGGATAGGTTCTGCAGAGGACCATTGATTTCTTTTGACTTTAGGACTATTCATGATATATAAAGGTTATATTTAGAGCACAGTATTATACCACATTAACGTCAATTTCCGTTTACGTATTCCGGTTCGAAGGGTGAGGTAACCGGTATACTTACTTTTGCTCGAGGCCTAACATCTCGGTCTCAGGTTGGCAACGCACCATTACCAACTTTATTGTCTCTAGGCGGCGTGAATTTCTTACCATCAGGAAATCCGTCTGTTTGTTTGCCTTCCAGTATCATAAAAAAAACAGTAACAATATTTCTAATACACTTAGGGAACCTTTATCAACTTTACGCGATATTTAATCGATGAGTAGCAACGTTTTTAGTAAAAGTATATTAAGTATGAAATTTATAATTATAGAGCATTATCAAAATCGGTACACATAATTTTTATTTTCTATAGCTAATACGATGCAAACCCGTCTAATAGTAGGCAGGATATGTAAGCACGCGTAACTAAAAAACATAGTTGCCTAACATTTAAACACTTTTAACATTTTACTGCTAGTTAACATTTTATTTTTAACATTTTAATGCAAAGGACATTACAGACAGTAAACGAAACGTCAAATATCTTCTATCTCGTTCGTATATACGATTATTATACAAATTTAAACCTCAACTGTATTATTAATAAACACGGAGTAAAGTACTTCAAGGTTCAACCTTGTCATAAAGTCCTTATTACGTTAAGATAGAGACTATAATGTCAACTCAATTTTAGTCCCGCCTTAGTCCACGTTTACTAATTAGACGGTAATTGTCCTGTATTTTCTCATAAACCGAAACTATTATTTTGAATGGGAATTAAATTTACGTATGAATTTATTAGAAAAAACCGCATCAAAAACCGTTGCGCAGTTTTAAAGATTTAAGCATACAAAGGGGACATAGAGACAGAGGAAACGGCTTTGTTTTATACTATGTAATGAAGAACGTGAAATATTAATAGTTTCTTTGACATTTCTCGCGTTCATTTACCGAGAACCAGTTTTCTAATTAATCACGCGTAAGTTTTAAACTCTGGGTACTGGACTAGGTGATTAATGGCAGGAATAAATAAACAACATCAAAGCTGGATTTGTTATTGGATGTTCGCGATGACAACTTCAAGATGCGATCTAACTTGTTCGTAGCGTGTTAAAAACTCGCTCTTTAATGCATATGTTTAGTATTCATGTTATTATTTTATTTACAGTTCACCGTGTTCAATAACATAGTGATTAAAATTAGATTGCATTTTCAGACCTGGCCTGGACTGGAGTCATTGCTTTACTTTTGCTGCTGACATGACATCAGTGCTCGAAACTGATGCAGTCCAGACTGGGTGATAGAGTAAACTCACTCACTCAAGAAGCTTATATTCATTTGGCAGCATACCATTACTACCTTCGGTCTATAGCAGTGTATATCATTTCGTCAAAAATAAAAAGTTAAAGACGTCAGTGTATTTTTTTGTAAAAAGTAACTTAATGTCCGTATCCCCGAAAAAATAAGCAGATGTGCAAACCAGGGCACTCACAACTAGCCGAAGATACGAAGTCCCACAATGTGATAGGTGGTTTCAAACCGGGCAGTTCTGGTCGACGTTGTTTTTATTAGAAAACTATAACACTTGTTTCCAGGCAAAACCCATCCTGGAAACCAAATCCGGGATCTCGTGAAACGTAATGAAATGATGTCCAATGCGGAATCTCTAGACCATAAAGACATATTTTTGTATAAGATGATAAAATATATAATAGAGCAAGGCACCATTTTTTAGGGCACACATATGAAATTAATTCATACACAATACGAAAAAAGATACTTCTTTTATTACAAACTTCAATCAAGATACATACATATATTTTGATGTTTATGTTATTAGTTTAATTTATAAGTGACATTATTAGTTTAGTTTATATTGTAAGTTATCCACTCTATTTTTTAAAATGTTTAAAGTGTATTACCACAAAAGCTGTCTGCAAAAAAATATTGAATACCTCCTAAGATAATGTATATATCTTTAGTTTTTATCATTAATAGCTATGTTTCTATCCCTACTAATATCATTAATGGCAATGTTATGTGTGTGTACTTAAAACAGACAAAACAGATATGCAATGGGAATAAAGATGGGTTTAGGTACCCGGGGAGACCCAATTTGATTTTCTATGATCAATTACCTTGAGTTTTATCTGACGATGATGTATAAACTCCTTAAAATCGTTGGGTTTGTATTAAAGGAGTAATTAATGTGGAGAAAACTATGTTGGTCTTCATGAACCGTGATACTTGACTGTTGATAGTCACTGGTTGGAGTACCAGGAACTTGAAGGAACATCTATTTCCCTAGTTGTTAGGGGCACCTGTGTCGAATAGATAATCTACCCCCCTGCCCAAAATCCATGGTGTCTATAGGGCACTGTTAAGGATGTGAAAAAATAATCGATTATTTAAAAAAATTCGAATTAATCGATTTTTATTAATCAATTTGTTGACCAAATATAATCGATTTTTTAAAAATCGATATTTTTTTTCGCTATTTCACATGATATTTTCGATTTTTTTTAAAGCCGCAGCTTTGACATGCTATATAGATTATTTATTTAGTAGTTTTACATCGTACTTTCGATATTTTAACAGCAACTTATTACAGAAGTACCTAGATCAATTACTTGCAACGCCTTCTAGTACCTGGCAAACATATTTTGCCAACACTCGAACACTCTGTCAATAAAAGAGTTAAGTATGTCATTCAGTTGTGATATTTTCAATAGACGGTGGTTAAAAAAGTTTATTTCTAAACTTTAAACTCTATTTTTAATAAATTTTGCATAAATAACTACTGACTAAGTGTGCGTGTGACTTTGTGGTTTATCATTTGTGGTAAAAAATGTCCCATAAACGACTTAAAAGTGGTTGGAGGGCTTACTTTGTAATAAATAGTCATAAATGGTCACAAAAAAATCGATTATTTTTTGTGAAAAAAAATCGATTGTTTGAACATCGATTATTTAATAAAAATAGAAATCGATTAATAAAAAAATCAATTTTTTCCCCAGGCAAGTCACATCCCTAGGCACTGTTGTCTCTTACCAGCTTTGCTCTGTGGTCTAGCGGTCCGGTGTTGGACATGATTTCATGAGGATTTGATTCACGGGTCGGGCAACAAATACAATTACGTTATTTAAATTATCTATTAAAAACTTTTGTTTAATTTACCAATTATCACGTTGTGTACCTTTTAATCTGTCATTAAGTTGATATTTTCTATACAAAATTGTGACTTAATAACAGATTAAATGTTGATAGACGTCTCTGGGTGCGGCCGTTAGTGTCTTCGTTGGTGCCTAGATTGTACCTACCTCTGTCAATCTGAAACATGAAGCGTGAAGATACTGTAATAACTTCCAACATTATAAATGCAAAAGTGTGTACGTTGTATGTAACTATACTCTGTATTCTTTATAAAATAGAAACTGTATATTTAAACGAAGAAATAAATGGATTTTAACTTAAAAAAGAAAATAGGTATATTTATCGAAATATGTCAATAGGTTCCAATGGTATGGTTCTTACTATGTTACAGGTACAGACATAAAGACTTTTCTTTAGTTCATCAATATTTTTAAAAAATAAAGTATCGTCGCGCCCATATCCCCGAAGAGGTAAGCAAAGGAACAGCCAGGGCACGACTAGCCGAAGACACTAAATTCCCAACGTGACAGGTGGCAAACCTACCACCAACCGGGTATATATCCAATCCCAGGCAACGCTTTCTTTATTAGAAAATTGAAAATACTATTTTTCTAGATTTTTAATTGGCCGTGTTTTCAGTTGGCGGCCCCGCACCGGTGACCGCGACTTGTGGCGCTCTTTTGGGGAGGCCTATGTCCAGCAGTGGACGCCCTCCGGCTAATGATAATAATGATGATGACTCGGGGATCGACCCATCAATATTTTGACATTTTAATAATGATTAAAACTTGTCATTTTTATATTTACGACCATACTATATAGTTAGTTCTAAATACCAAATATTTTAATAAAAGATTCTCATTATTAAAAATATATTAAGTTATCACAATTAGCATTTAGGCGTTTTGCTGGCGATGCAATGTAACGATGTCATCGCCCGTTGGTCTCAGCTATGCGGTAATACATTATCTCATCCTGATTACTATCTCCGTTTTAGCGTCAGTGCTCACCACGATCGTGTTCCGTGCTTGTGCTTGCCAGTATGCTTTCACACGTGCCCTGAAACTCGGCAATAAGACATCAAAACCAGTAACAGCTATGTATGATCCATATAGGTGGTAATTGTCTCTTATTATCAAAAGAGCCACCTCCTTGTTCGCTTTCTATTACGGTAGGTAATAGAAAGCGAAGAAAGCGAACAAGGAGGTAGTAATAAACCCTTAACAGTCAGTTGAGTTCCCAATTATAACCCTTAACTGCTTTTCTCCTATAACAAATTAGTAATAATATGAGATTGTTAGTATCTGTTGTGTATTTTGACATAATTTTTACAAGCTTTTATAGCAGCTCAAGTTTAGAGCAGCTACCCTCAACAGATTAATGGTAACACACTTAAGTTTAATAAGAACGAGATGTTATGACACAAGAAGCTAATATGATAATGGAGGCACAAGTTAAGATAAGGACTTCTAAAATTCTAAAATTATAGTATTTGAGCCCACGTAATACATCTCGAACGAATCTACAAAAACTAAATTAAATTAAACTTGTTATATTATATGAATATTAGCAACAGTGATGTTATACAATATTGATGATAATATCAGCAAATAACCGAACTTACTTTTGCTCGTGGCTTAACGTCCCGATCTCAGTTTAGCAACGCACCATTGTGTACGCGAACTCCCTCAACGGAACAGAAATATCATTCTATATTATTCTATAATCCGATACTCTTCAGAGAATGCGCACAAGGTCACCACAATTTTATCTCACCGTTTCTATTCTTTTACAGAGGTTATAACGTACCGCGAGCTATCATCACCTAGAAATAGTGACATCCTCCGCATATGCACAAAGAGATTTGCTAATTAATTTTTTGTTCGTACAGTAAAGGACTTGTATTCTCTGCCAAAGTGGGTTTTTGTAGTGCCAGTATAATTTGGAAGTATTAAAAAAACCTTCGAGTCTACTTAGGCTTTCATCAAGTGAATTTCAAATCGTTATTATCGATATATTTCAAACAAATATTTTTGTTACTAATAGTATTACCAATATAGGTGAAGCAATATCCATTATAATTTCTTCACCGCATCCTCTTTCAACTCCTTGTGCGACACGAAACCCACTTTCTTCATTATCTTACTGGTGTAGTTATACTGGGTCTCCTGTTAATTCTTTTTTTTTCTACCTTCATTAAATAATGTTTTACACTATTGCTTATTTTTTATACAAAAATTTTCGACATATTTCTTTAAAGAATTAAATAAAGAAACCATAAAATGTCCTCTACAAATTAAAAAGATCATGTCTCAAGATTACTCTAATTTCAATCGACAAATTGATACTTTTGAGTAATAGATATCAAAATTGTAAGCGAATATTGTGTATGTCGTCAGATCTGGACCGGTCCATTCGATTTTCCGTCTAGTGGATGCTGGGGTTTACATCGAGACGGACGTAAAGTTCCAGCCACGATTTCCCGCGCTCGCGCTTCTCGATTTATTTTTCTAAAGTGGCTAGTGTTTTGTGTTGTTTAAAAATGGAATAAGTTTTTAAGGTAACTTTTACTGGAACACACACTATTTTTATTAATTGATTTCTTGTATTTTTGTAATTATTAATAAACCATTATTCAATTTAATGGAAAAATGCCAATAACTTTATATTTTTGTAAACTTTTCTTAAAACTTCTACAAATTTTTAATTTATTTAAAACTCAAATAATATTTGAGAGTGACATAATAATTAATTAACACTTTTAGTTTATCTTCAACGTAGACGAAAACATTTTACAGCTAATTTTAAAAATAAAATATCACTTAAAATAATGGACGAACTAATTATATCATTATTTTATATGAATTCATGATTATTTTAAAGTTATTACACTATTAAGAAAAGATAGAGTTTGAATACAGTAGCTTCTGCCTGAAACATCGTACGTGAGGAGTACGAACAAATTTCTTTTCTTAATGCAAATAAAATGTAAATGTAAACTTATCCTTATCTCGGATTTTGGAAGAAAATTCCAAAAATCTTTTGTTAGCTCACGCACATAAGCCTATATGTGTACCAAATTTCAACGAAATTCATTTTGTGGTTTCAGCTTTTAACGTATGTGTTTTTGGAATTTAACTGGTTTTTTCACAAACTTTTATTTAAATTGCAACGTATATATGTTTGTCCAAGTGAAGTTTTATAAGTAATATTTAATCAACTTCTCTGTTAGCAATTGAGTTAAAATTTTGTATGCATGTGTAAATTGGATGACAAAGCAGAATTGCTATGACATGAAGCTGATCTCAGGATGAATCCGGAAGAAACTTCTAATATTCCCACCAATGTCGTATTTTCTTTTTGAGTTAGTATTTTTCATACTTGAATATAATTCGTAATTCAAAAGTCTACTGCTAAAAATAGCCCTAATAAATAAAAACTAGTCCCAAAAAGATGTTTGTCTAAAACTTATTGGTACTTGCTTAAATTAGAAATCTAGATCCAATTATATATTATATTAAATAATATTTTCACGAAAATGTGTCATTATAATTAAAATAAATTCATAACATTTGTCATACATTTCATATAGTCTTCGGAAATTTTAGTAGTGAGTCTCAATGTATGTAGGTACATGTCTTATTCCACAACATATAGTCGACGTTTATTGGGCTGACCTATTTTAGCTTTTCACAGAGGTTTCATCACTTTAAGATCTCTGTTACCCACGGAACCCGCCGGGTTTCGCTTAACATATTTATAATTCCATGTGGCATATTTGCAACTTATCTGTTATTTAATAAATTGTTATCTTCGGTATAGTATAAATGGAATGCTCTTATTGATTTTTTTACTGCTGGAAATAAAATTGGTGCCGACACTTTGCAGTTTTATTGAGCTTCAATTGTCTGCAGTTTTCCTGCCCCTTAATTATTATTTGCAGGTTAACTTGGTACGCTTTAATTATAATTTGCCGTTTTGTCGCGGTTTCTTGCGCTTACTTATGAGGACTCGTTTATCTCCACCGCACCTTTCCAAAAAAATTAAAAGGTAGAATAATTAATTAAAATTGAAGCTAATTTCTATTATATTTTGAAGAACAGTAGCGGAGACAGTTTTATATATAAATACAAATAAGAGGTGGTGGAGTTTTATCACAACTCAGTGGTAACGGTACAACCATCTTACCTATTCCTGCCATCATAATGCCAGTACTTGCCTCTGTCGTATTTTTACGTTCATTTTGTTTGGAAATTAAGAAAGGCACCAGATTTAACATGTAAAATACAATCCAGTTTCAAAATGCTAACGTACTGTCACCACCTTCGGGTATACTATAGAAATTTTTTTTTGCTTGCTGGCCTTACTTCTTCCATCAAAAAAAGTAAAGTTCTACACAAAGCTACGATAAATTGTTACAACCATATTGTACTATGTGTTTTGAAAATCATTATTTTTATTAGAAAATTGAAAATATACAATTTCTAATTTTTTGTTGCCCGATCCAGGAATTGAACCCTGGACCTCAAAAAGTCAAGTCGACCGCTCGACCACAGAGGAAATCAATGGAATTGTTATAAGCTAAAAGTAGTATGGAAATCACTGTTGCCAAAACTCGCACTATCTAATGATTATGACACTGATAACTATTTAAAGTTTAAAGTTTGAATTTTTATAAAATTTTTTGTTTGTCACAAATACAGTTGCATTTCCTTATTTAAACGTAGTTTCCTTAACTTTTCGTTGAAAAAATTAAAAGTAGTAGAATTAAGCTTTCTTCAAAAAGAAAAAAATAAAATGCAATTTTGAAATTAAAAAAAATTAGGGAAATCAACAATGAAGTTTTAGAATTATATATTTCAAATTTGAATTGTCCATTACCATCTCTTTGGTCGAGTAGCTAGCGTACACGCCAAACTATATCGACCAAACGCGAGGCTTGGGTTCGATTCCCGACGAGAACAGACATTTGTGTGATGAACATTTAGATATCTTCATTTCCGGGTCTGGGTGTTTTTAAATTAATTCTATTTAAGTATTTCTATGTACAAGTGGTCGCCCATTGGTCGAAAATCAACCATAATAAATTTTAATATCTTGTTAATAAGAACGCCATCTTCATTTTTCAAGACCAACTACTTTGTTTCCAAACTTTTTATCGTTATCATCAATATATGTGTCTGTGTGTCTGAAATGCATGGTAGTGTGGGTAATCTTTTATTTATTGAATTAATGTACTTTATAAGCATTATAATTGAAAAATACTAGCTCAGCTACTTCTCCTACGCATAAACTATAAGTGTGCCAAATTTCATACTCACTCCTCCGTTCACGGAATTTTCGTAAAAAAGGGTACAAAGATTTGGCATCACGTATTAATGTATATATTAGAATCAATGAATAACACCCACTGTGTGACTTATCAAGGAATATTATTAATTATATTATTAATTTCTATGAAACCACAACTTACCTATGTTTGATTTTATATGTTACCCGCGACTTCGGGCACACGTTGAAGTAGTTTTTGTGGTTCGTGAAGGGAACGATAGATTTTCCTGCAGTTAAATTTAACCTAAATGATGAGCCGGACTATTAGCTACTATTACACAAAATTTACTAAAATTTCCTCGAGATGTTTTTACGTGAAAAAGCAAACCCACAAAAAAAATAATATCACTTAGGTTCAGTATCCTGTATGTAATTTTTTTATATAATATTGGAAGACAAACAAGCAAACGGATTTCCTGATAGTAAGAAATTCACGTCGCTTAGAGACACCAAAGGTGGTAATGGTGCGTTGCGAACCTGAGGCCGGGATGTTAGGCCTCGAGCAAAAGTAAGTTTACCGGTCGGCGAGTCGCTGCGAAACTCTACCACCTAGTAATACACGTAGAAACAATTGCTTATATAATAATATGTTACTAATTATATATATTCTATATAATATATTTATAGATATATTTTAAGTACAGATTTACGAAAGTCATTTCAAACCGAGGTTTTGAGTTAGGGCATTAGAGTCGCTTTACATAATACTGTGCTTATCCCAACGTTTTTGTATAGAAGCGAGAGTTGGATACGTTCGAATAAGCACGAGAGCAGGATAAGTGCGGTCGAAATGAGAGTGTTACTGAAAATCTGTGATTTAACACTCACTGACTGCATTTGTAACAGTGAGATCCGAGAAAGAGTGGGATCGAAAGAAAGTGTTTTCATGTTAAAATGAGAAAGGGTATGCCGTGCTGGTTCGTTAATATTCATGTCATAGAAAGATTGACATGAAAACTTGACAAAGCAGTTATACAATGAGAATGTAGATGGATGTAGGTATCCGGGGAGACCTAGGGTGAAGCCAGGCAAGGATCGTGAGATTTTACCCCTTAAGGGACCTTGCGTGAAGATGTATGTATGTGCTTTATCCCAATATCTTCCCTTATATCTTCTAGATATAGGCCAACTAGTTTCAAAGCAAGAAGCTCGTAAGATGAGAGCGTTTATTCGTAACATACCCAAATTGATCCCATTGATTTATCTATTTCTTCTGACGTCATTCCTAGCCGCTGCTGTGCTTACCAGCTAGTATTTTTATTTTAGTACTTGCCCTGTGCTTGGGATAAATTTTCTATAAATTTTAAAGAAAGAAAAAATTTCGCCCCAGACAGGATTTGAACCTGTAACCTTTCGTCTCAAGCCGACGAATGCTCTAACCAATTGTTTATCTATAGGACATAACTACCCACGTTAACGGGTTAGAAAGGAATTAAAAATTTCGCCATTGCCTTGAATTACCAGCTAGTACCGCTTATCCCAGTTTCGGTTTCGTAAAATATCGTCACCAAATCTTGTGTCCTGCGAAATGTATTTCTTGCCATCAGCTGACCGTCATACACACACACACTTCACATACACATTTAGCGTAGAATATTTCTTATGAATCTATATTAATACTAGCTGACCCGGCAGACGTTGTTCTGCTATATTTTTAATGTGATTTATTTAAAAAAATTGGGGTGAGTCACCCTTATCACTTAGGGGTATGAAAAATAGATGTTA
>NJDC01000160.1:53055-64127 GCA_002245475.1 Calephelis virginiensis
GTGCTTGGGATAAATTTTCTATAAATTTTAAAGAAAGAAAAAATTTCGCCCCAGACAGGATTTGAACCTGTAACCTTTCGTCTCAAGCTGACGAATGCTCTAACCAATTGTTTATCTATAGGACATAACTACCCACGTTAACGGGTTAGAAAGGAATTAAAAATTTCGCCACGGGACTTGAATTACCAGCTAGTACCGCTTATCCCAGTTTCGGTTTCGTAAAATATCGTCACCAAATATTGTGTCCTGCGAAACATATTTCTTGCCATCAACTCACCGTCATACATACACACTTCACATACACATTTAGCGTAGAATATTTCTTATGAATCTATATTAATATTTATAAAGTCGAAGAGTAGTTTGTTTGTTTACTTGAACGTGACAATCTCAGGACTACTGATCCGATTTATTTCGGTGTTAGATAGCCCATTTATCAAGGAAGGTTATGGGTAGATCACGCTAACTATTCTACACGGACAAAGTGGCGGGCGAAAGGTAGTTATAAATGCTTTGATATATTATGATATACCACTTAATAAATTGCGATCTTGTGAGATATCGCGTCATTAAAATATAATCTTTGAAGTTGGTAACATAGTTCTTTGAACCTTATTAATTTTGTAATATTGCTAAATTCTCGACATTTTTTATACTCTCAAGAAACTTACACTGCATTCTTCAATCTCATACATAATTTATGTGTGCTTTTAATTGCCCATTTAATACTTGTAACGAAATAAAATAAGATCTGGTTTTCATTTATAATTGAATATATAAGATAAATGAGCACAAAACAAATCATAACTTAGCAAATGATCAAAAATTGGGTTTTCAGTTCAGATATTTCATTATAAAAAAAAACACCACCACAGAAAACTTCATGTGTTTATCAGTTGACAGACATTAAATAAAAATCTTGCCGATACTTGAACCTGCGACCTTCGATGCTTGGCTTGACAATCGATGTCCTTTGTTTAAAAAAACTTAAATAAGGTCAGGTAACATAGCTTTTGAACGTACGCAAAAGGCTTTTAATATTCCAGTCTCTCTCAGCAACTCACCGATACTACTTTTGGTGTCTAGGTGACCCGTACTTTTAACAGTCATCCAAACTGTCTGCTTATTGGCCTTCCAACTTCATAAAAAATTAAAAAGCAGTTTGAATCTAGATCAAATGCTCCACTAAGTTTTTTACTTTTACTTTTAAACAGTTATTCAAATAACATAAAACAACATTGAAATAGTTAACAAACACAGGGATATAGAACACAATGGGGGAATCGGAGCATGTCCTAACATTACCGTTAATGATTAACTCCTTTGAAATGAGTCTACTGTTGTTTGGGTTTATCCGGGTGTTAGGTGGTTGGTGTATTGTTAGTCTAAACATATGTATGTTTTTCAGACTCGCTTTGACATTTTCCATATTCAGTGCTTCAAACAAACAATTTTTCAAGAACACAAAAAACAAGAAAACAAACTTCAAAATACTTCCATTTGGAACGAAGCAACATGTATTGTTTTATGTTTCACCTACAATTTATAATTTATCCCTAACCATCAGATTCAAAACTTTAGGAAAGGCGACAGATATATCTATCTCTATGGCAACACAATTATCGCTTTTTGTCAATGGTCTGGTGTATAATAAACGACGTATATTCCTTACTTGTACCAAAGACAATATATATAATAACTTAAAGATTTGGCTCTCAGCGCTCGAGATTCTTCTGTCAGCATAAATTAAGCAGCGCGATGCTTGGGCTGCTTCGCCCTTATTGTACCTACGACGAAAAAACTCTAAGTGCTAACTTTCGGCGCCAACTTTTTACCTGGTCTACTTTTCCAAGATATTCGATTTTTCTGGTAGGTGGGAGAACAATTCAGAATCAGTGAGTGAGTCAGTCAATCAGTTTCAGTGGTTGTCTGAGTTTATATTATTACAATCTCTGCTAATATTAAATCCATCAGCTGGTTTGTCTCTATTTACGTGAGAGGTTAGCGAACAAGCACACAGCTCTCCTAATAGTAGAAAATAACAGTGGTCTAAAGACACCATAGATGTTACAGGTGCGTCGCTGGCCGCTGCCCTGTGTTATGTAAGGCCTATTGTGCAAGTCTACCAGCTACCCTACCCGGACTGGAACACGACAGAATCATTACTGCGGCAGGAATAGGTAAGGCGGTGGATTACTGCCAAGGCAACTTGCTGCATAGCACTCTACCAGTCACAGTCCCGGGTTCGGTCCCCGAGTCGAACAACTAAAAAACTAGAAAGTGTGTATTTTCAATTTTCTAATAAAGATAACATATGTGGTAATGTGATATGCCACCTATCACATTGTGGAATTTAGTGCCTTCGGCTAGTCGTGGATGCCCTGGTTGTGCCTCTACGTTCATCTGGGATATGGGAGTGAATATACTTAAATACTTAATCCGATATTGTTTCCTACAACTAACAAATTGATATGACCTTTTGACCCTCAGAATCAGTCAATTAGTAATCAATATTACTAAGTGGATCGCAATATTTAGACTATAAAGTGTAAACATTATATTAATTTAATATCCTTATTTGCTATAAAATGTTCAACTTTTAAGAACCTGTTACAGCACCTGCAATATTTGAATTTATAAACCAACATTAATATTATTTGTATTTTATTTTATGGATCATTAAAATCTTTTTTAAAAGGATTATTTTAATAACATAAATTATGGCAGATATAGCTACTGACCACCTGGTGAGGGACCACAAACTTAAATATGATCTACGTTTTTTTAACCTACTTTTAATTAGGAGGATAACTGTGAACAAATTTTATTTAAAAACTAGTTTGCGTGATGTAGTATTTTTTTATTTGACATCGACAAACTTCTAAATTAAAATAAAATGTTTTTGTTTCACAAACGTCTCTTTAATATATACTTTACTATTATTTCTGAAATATGATTAACAAGAAGTTGCCCGCGGCTACGTCCGTGTATTAAATGGATTGTCTCGTAAAAAGTGTTCAAACGACATACATTAAAAACCTCCAGCTGAATTAAGAACAGCCTTCTTTTGTCGAAGTTGCTAAAAAACAGAAAAGAACCCAAACCTTGTATGTCAAAATCCCATATCATGATATAGTGTATGATCGCACTCCCCTGCAACATGATCAATTTTTATGATTTTTTATGTATTTGTGGTAGGCATAGGAAGAAATTATTGTGAAGTATATTTCAAACTACCGGACATGTCAGATATATATCTAATTGGTAGAACAACGTTCTCCAGGTCAGCTGATCTCATATAATGTAACTATAATACAATACAATAACCCTTTATTATGAACCAAATACAAATACATCGAATACACAAAGACCGCCTTGTCGTCAAACCCGCGATATCTCACTGGCAACGCCATGGTATGAAACGAAAGAAAAATTCGATATAACCCAATTATTGTGTTCGTAGTAAGATACATTTTAATATAGAAAAAGTATCTTCACGCCCATATCCCTGAAGGGCATACCAGGACACCCACGGCTGGCCGAAGACAATAGATCCCACAATATGATAGATGGCAAGGCTATCGCCAACCGAGCACATATCCAATCCCGGACTACATTTTTTTTTTGAAAATTGGAAATACCACATTTTCTTTTTTATTGTCCGCAGCGGGATTCGAACCCGGGACCTCATGAAGTCAAGTCCAACACTTGGACCGCTAGACCACAGCGGCCATAATAGCGTAAACGTTTTAATATATTCCTGAAATATGAATATTTCGAGGTTACCTCATGTTTACGGAAGAGAATTCCAAAGTTTCATTGCTTATAAGGTAAAACAATGTCTATTGTAGCATATATCTATTCGAGTTGGTACCTTTTTGAATCATTACTCGACCAGAGGAACCTTTTACCTCACTATTATAAAATTTTTAGATCTCCTTTAATTAAGAAAATGCAAACATAATTCGTTTTATACCATTAGGAAAGTCAGAATCAGAATCAAATGTCGCTAATTTCACATAGACCATACAAGAGGCACTTGTGACGCGTCTATATAATAATAAAATCTACCACCGGGTTGGAATGCGGCCACTTAAAAAATCGGGCAAAAGAAACTCGGCAAGTTTGTCTGTTTTCAATCATTTACTACAAGTATACAAATAAAGTATTGATACATTGTAATATTTCTAAGATATCGGTATGAGGAGCAATAATTAATTCCAAGCACTCTCATCTATACTTGTACTTGTTAAATAACATCTTCTGACTGACTGATTCACCATCGCCGAGCAAAGACTGCTGAAGTTACAGCCAAGAAATTTGGTGAGTAGGGTCGCTTTATTGAGTAGACACCCATGAAGGACCATTTTGAAAATTCTACCCCTAAGAGAGTGAAATAGGGGTTTAAAGTTTGTATGGTACACCGCAATTTTTTAAATTTAGAAAACATGAAACTTTATTTTTAAACTACTTATTAAAAATGAGTAGATACGTATTTTAGGTAAAATTATTAAGGGGTTGAATTAGGTTGAAAGTTTGTATGAAAGTCCGTATCAATGTAGTACAAAAAAGTCTTTAATTAAAATAATATTTTAAATTAATCAGTAAATATATTAACTGTCACGCGAGCAAAGCCGAGGGTAACAGCTAGTCCTCAATATATTCCGCAACGTTACAATAAACTTTTTCATATAATTTCAATATAATATATTTTTATTTTATTCTATTTTTTTATTCATTATATATTTAATATATATTTTTTATTTAATAGAAGATCTTTCGTAAATCGTAATATAATTACTAAGTGGTAGACCTCCGCGCAGCAGCTCACATATAATGGTACCATAGTCTCACCTATTCCTACCACCATGACATCAGCGCTCATCGGATGACCTGGGGGTTGATTATGTAACTCAGTCGCCCACTTAAAATGGAAAAGTGTACATCAAATAGCTGTCAAATGACGTGTTTTATATTTGCAATCTCCAGTAACCAACAGAAATACAGTAAAGATAGCAAACACAAGTGACGTCATTTGATGTACACTTTTGCAGTTTGAGTTGGCAACTGAGATACATAATCACCCCCCTGCACTCATAACTTGAGATCCCGGTTATAAGGTAGACCAATGCACTAGTAGCAATAGTTTCCACGAATTCTATAGGCTATGGCCTGCACCTTGATTAGAACCATCTGCTTCTCTTATAAAAACATCATGAAACCTCTTTGCCAACCGTTGTTATTAAAAAGCCATAGCCTGAGGGTATTCAAATTACTATTCAGATACGATGTGATTAATGAAATTGGTTCCAATTTATATAACGGCATCGACGAGTAGTGCAAAGGTTAATTAACTTATTCCAAAGAGGTCGCAAGGGAAAAAAAGTAAGTGAGATTTGAAGGTCAGTTTTTGTAGTTAGACCGAACGTTTTTGTATTATAGAAAGGTAAAAAAGCATTTCCTACTAGTAAAAAATATCTCTATTTCCTCGTGTTGGTCCGGCTCCTTTGTAGAATATACCACTGTCTTCGTATGCTAGGTAGCTCGTAAAACGCGAGCATAGGCTTACCGTCACTAACATCGTGATAGAGCTTCATAGCGGTTTGCCTGGATTGGTACCACCGCCTTATCTATTCCTGCCACCATAACGTCTGTGCTTGCCGTTTAGTTGTTCCGTTTCAGAGAACAAGGGAGCCGGTAAACTTACTTTTGCTCGAGACGTAACATCCCGGCCTCAGGTTGGCAAAGCCCCATTACCACCTTTGGTGTCTCTAGGCGGCGTGAATTTCGGCGTCTGATTGTTTGTTTTGCAATATCATAAAAAAACTATGTAATTTCTATGTGTCCAATATATTCTATTGGAATGGAATAGGCAAGGCAGTGGATCCATATCCTAACAAATTGCTGCACAGCACTCTACTAGTATACTAATGAGCTTGTATACCTATTTACTTCCATGTCAATAAAATCTATGTATTAATAGGTGAAGCAAAAACTTCGGACCCCTTTTTACGAAAATTGCGCTGACACTTATAGTTTATGTGTAGGAGAAGTTCAGAACGCTAATATTTTTTAATGATAATGTTTATAAAGGGCATTCATAAAAAAAATAGAACATTACACGTACTACCATGCATTTGACACACACAAATGTATTGATGATAACGATAAAAGATCACAGATGGCGCACCATACAGTGTGGAAACAAAATAGTTGGTCTTTGGAAGTGAAGATGGCATTCTTATCAACAAGATAATTCGTACACCTTGATCTAAACCGAAACAACTCAAAATCGTGATTTTTGAATTATCACTCTATTAGATTCAAATACTGTGGAAAGTCAAATATCATGATTTTTGAGTTGTCGCGGTTTAGATCTAGGTAAATTTTAATATTATTAAAATTTATTACGGTCGAATTTCGACCAATGGACGACCACTAGTAATTATTATTAAATGATTACATCTGTAGCTATATAAATAAGAGAACTGTTTTTGTTAAATGAGGTAAGACGTTTGTGGACTATTACAAAATACATGTTTTACCATTGACGAGACAGAGATTCACATCTCGTCGATCGTCCCGCGTTTCCAAGTATTTCAAAACATGCCTGCAAAACTATCGTGATAAGATCCTTGTTATATTGCCATTTAAGGTCAAATGACTGGACGCTAGTTTTTCATATAATTATCATGATTTATATGTTGCTTATATTGTAGTTGTTAGAGTATATTTATATTTTCGTAAACTAAAACACGAATCTTAATAAAAAAAGTTACTTAAACTATTCTATCCCAAAAGTAAGAAAAACACATTCGTTTTGCAATATAGATGTGGATGAAGCCAAGCAAAACTGTTAGGTCCGATTGTTACATTTGACACTCTATAGTCGAAATGTTATAGTCGATTACCTCGCTGTCAGTAAATCTTTGTAACTCGCTCCCTGTAGAATTCAGGAAAACCCAAACATCAATATCTTTAAAATATAGTTAAATGTCACATTCTACGTTCAGTCTGACTTGGTTAGAGTTAATCTGTTTATTTTTGTCCACTGTCTTATTTCAAGTTTTATTTTATGCATTAAATTTCCTTTTCTTGTATTAAGAGCAGCATTGTGCGACATTTATTTGATTATATCCACAACATAACGTTTCCCGGAAGAGATCGCTGTTTTGGCGATAAGGCCGCCTTTATGTTTCACTTAAATAAATAAATAAAATAAATATCTCTGGACAAGTCACACAAATTGAATTCTAGCCCCAAAGTAGGCAAAATATATGCTTGTGTTATGGTTCAACGATACTGATAAGTACTTACTTAGTTTTAAGTTTTATGTTTAGTGTATTATTTCTTATTTATTTCGGTGCTCAATAAAGAGTTATTTTATTCTATTCTAGTTTCTACCAACGCCAAACGAAGAAATTGATTAACGTACATAAAAATGTAGGTCGAAAATAAGTTTTCAGCATAAGGACCACCTCTGAATAGATCTTGGTCAAAATAATACAAAACAAAAAAATATCAAAATCCATTAATAATTGGAAGAGTAATAGCGTAATATACATGCAAAAAGAAACAAAAACATACCGACCAAATCCTACCCTTCTCTGTTTATGTTTTAGTTAAAAAGTCTATTATTATTGTTCATACATTAAGTAAAAATTATTAGTAACAATAAAAGGTAGTTAAAGCAGTTAAGTTAGTTAGTTATTTAAGGCAGTTCAAAGGAGAAACTTTGTAGTTTTAAACTTCGTTGTACATACATATATAAATAACTTTACGCCAAGTCCCTTACGGGATAGGCAGAGAGTATCGAGTGCCAGACCTAACGATCCTGACGAACCTGTCTGGCTTCCTTCACATTCGTTACCCTTTTCATACAAACACGGCGATTTGACCTCTTGACACCACCCTCGGATAACATCCGAGTGATCTGATCGTGGAATGACAACTTTGGTATCCCATGACACCTACATTCATCCATATTCGCATTGTATATCTGCTTAGTCAATCTTTTATCTGTCATTCTATCCACATGACCGAACTTTTGCATTTTAACACCAACACATTCTTTCAGTCTCACTCCTTTTCGGATCTCACTGTTGCGAATGCGGTCAACGAGCTTTACACCACAGATTTTCCGTAGCGCTCTCATTTCGACAGCATTTATCCTATTTTCATGCTTTTTCTGACATACCCAAGTCTCGCTTCCATACAATAACGTTGGGATAAGCAGAGAATTATGTAAAGCGACTCAATTTTTTTGACTCAAAACCTCGCTTTGAAATAGCTTACCCAACCTCGTTGTATATCCCAATATCATATTTATTATAGTTAAGTTCCTGTAACTTTAAATGTGTTTGTAAAGTTCGCTTTTTTCATATTTATGATATTGTAAGCATCTAAGCAGAGAGTTTTCAAGGCGGTAAGAAATATACGACTCTTATACGCACTAAATACGTCAGAATTAGGATTAGCTTCAACATTAGGCTTCATGTGTTAGTTTACCTGTCATTTAATCCTCCGATCATCGCCTCTATGGTCTGGCGGTTCGATTGTCGGACTCAACTGCATAAGTCCCGGGTTCGATTCCTGGGCAACAAAAAGAAAATTGGGTTTTTCCAATTTTCTAATAAAATAAACGTTGCTCAGGATTGGATATGTGCCCGGTTGGCGATAGGCTTGCCACTTATCACATTGTGGGATCTAGCGTCTTCAGCTAGTCGTGGGTGCCCTGGTTTTGCCTCTGCCTTCCTCTTCGTGGATATAGACGTGAAGATATTTTAGTTTAGTTCAATCCTCCGAATGAATATTGCATTGGTGATTACAAACAAGTGGGAAAGGAAGGAGTAGTAACAATCCGTGTGCCTCGTTTCAGGACTGTACTAATGCAATGATTTCGGTAGAAAATTTGTAGATTTTTCCGTCAATGTACGACAGGGTTGTCACCTCCCTAGAAACATGATTTAGTCGTGACTAATTATATTTTATGCAAAATTTCATTAAAACAGTTATTAAGGTGTAAATATCACTCCAGCAAATAGAATTGCTTTCAGATAAAGTAAAAGCATTCCAGTCTCAACGTTTTGACAGACATGTATATTCATGAACATTAGTGAGCTGTTGATAGTCAATCGTGAGTTTAACACTTGTCTTATTTCTACGAAATTGGAAGAACATGCAGACTGATTTCCTGATAGTCAAATTTAATAACTATAGTGCTTTGAGACCTGAGGCTGAGATTTTTAACCTCTCTTGCGAATAAATTTACTTAATTGTTTATTTTTATTGAAACTTAATCATTTCAGCTAATTACCCGTGCACTTTTTATGATACCTCAATTTTGCAATTATTTTTTCTCGTTTTTTTTATCAAAGTTTTGAGTCTGGGCGACATACATGTGCAATCATGATGCTCTTATGATTATTTATTTGTAAAACTTTACTATAAACAAATGAAAAATATATATGAAACAGTAACTTATTTTTAGTGTTATAGAAATTATATACTAAATATTTAGATTTGCTAAATTTTTTGGTATAATAAGTTAACTATATTTTTTTTAATGTTCTGCAAGAACCCCTCCGCGGGTATAGGCCTCCTGCAAAGACCTCCAACTACCTATCTCTATTTTCAGCCGTTTTCAATTTATAAATCAATGCCACTTTTCATTGTAATTTTAGAACTCAAGAAAGGAGAACGGATTCACCTATCCAAACCAAATGTTAAGGATTTGTTCGGACTATTTATGTGAAGTTTGCATAAAATCGGTCGAGCGGTTCTTTATTTATCATATTTTTTGTAAAAAATGAATTCAATAAATGGCAGATTATTTTGTAAATGGGTATTTTTCAGTCAAATTGAACCTTTTTTCAGATAGGGATTGTGCTGTCATATTAAAAAATTTTCAGTTGTTTTTTTTATTTGTTTTTTTTTATTTTGTGTTTAAAACTGATTAATTTTTAAAACAGCTATCAATTAATAAAATATTTTTTGTTCTTCTCTGTGGTCTAGCGGTCCGGGTGTTGGACTTGACTGCATGAGGTCCCGGGTTCGAATCGCGGGTCGGCCAACAAAAATAAAATATGGTTTATCCAATTTTCTAATAAAAAATTGTTGGTCGGGATTGGAAATGTGCCCGGTTGGCGATAGGCTTGCCACCTATCACATTGTGGGACTTAGTGTCTTCGGCTAGTCGTGGGTGCCTTGGTTGTACCTCTGCCTACCTCTTCGGGGATATGGGCGTAAAGATACTTTACTTTACTCTTACTTTTTTTGTTTGAATAAATGAATTTAATATTCCAATATATTTTTTTAATATTACAGTTTATACGTAGCGAAGCACGTACCGGGCCGATAGTTTACTATAATTACGGTCACGTATATGACGGTTTTAAATATTATCAAGAAAATAATTACCTTGACATTATCTTATGCCGTTAAAACAACATTATAACTTAATTTTCAGTCAGATAATCAGATGTAAACATCATTCAAGTTGTATTAAGCTGTGTTTAGTTAAAGTAAAAGCATTTCAGCGTCAACGCTTTGACACATTTGTATATTCATGAACATTAGTGAGTTTGCTAGTCAACAGTCACAATCCAATCAGAACGCTTCATGTGTTTCGTGTAGGTTAAGTGAACCTTATAGCGATGTGTTTAACTTTAGAGTTTAGATTATACAGTATATTCTAAGACTGCTTAGAGTAATTTTGACAGATCAATGATTTTAAATTTAAATTGACAAAAAGTATACTCCAATTACTACAGACATTAAAAATTGTGGAACTTTTATAATTATGTAAGTTTATGTTACGTATACCATGTGTGTGTGTGTGTGTGTGTTTGTGTGTGTGTGTGAGAGAGAGAGAGAGTATGTGTGTTTTTGTCTTCAAATTACAAATATATTTTAAGATACGATAGAACTCGTGGCTTTGACAATTTATATTATTTTGATAAATTGTAGCCCATGTATTTTTTTTTTCGTTAACAATCTAAATAAGAAACACCCCAAAATTAAATTTAAATTAGAGATCGAAGAAGAAAATTCGTTAAATTTTCTAGATCTGA
>NJDC01000160.1:82940-98709 GCA_002245475.1 Calephelis virginiensis
TGGCAAGGGATGAGGTTATCACAACCCTACACCAGAAACCCACACAATTAGTCCACCTACCTAAATCATTAAACCAGTGCCAAAATAGGCAAACATTATAACCGGCCAATCGTTGCTTAAATACACGTATACGCTAACATGATACTCTAAACTAGCCGGTAGACTTGCACATTAGATCGAATATAACGGCAACAGGACATCAATGCACATATAACATCTATGATGTCTAAAGGCCACCATTATATCTTACCATTAGAAGACCTGTGTGTCTTTTTTTTATCTTATCACAAGAAAAAACCAGAACAAACAAAAAAATATATGTTACTGACGCTAAAAGTAAAAGGTCACTTTAAGAAAGGCGTAGCTGACTCTACAAGCCTATATTTTAATATTAAAGTATCTAAGTATCTTCACGCCCATATCCCCGAAGAGGTAGGCAGAGGTACAACCAAGGCACCCGCGACTAACCGAAGATACTAAGTCCCACAATGAGATAGGTGGCAAGCCTATCGCCAACCGGGCACATTTCCAATCCCGACCAACATTTTTTTATTAGAAAATTGGAAAAATCCAATTTTCTTTATGTTGGCCGACCCGGGATTCGAACCCGGGACCTCATGCAGTCAAGTCCAACACCCGGACCGCTAGACCACATAGGCGATATTAATAATAATAATTAATTTTAATATTAATAGTTCCAAATTCTTGGCAGTCGGGTAAAGACATAAAACACAGAGTAATAATTTGATGCATTTTCGTTATTAACGAATGAACAGTTATATAGAATCGTTCAAAACTAACAATACAAGAAATAATAGTTGCAGATATTATAGCATTTAAGCGCATATTATAACAAGTACCTACATAAGTCGTAGTCACTAAAATATGGCTTAGACATTAAAGCCAATATAGACATATAGAGTAAAGCATTTTTTTATGTTGAAAAAATGTAGCAGCAGCGTAACAAGCAGACGGCTCTAATAATAATTAGACACATATCGCCTTAATACACATTTGGTGTAGGTATGGGACGATCTCATCGCCAGCTAATAATAATAAATATCCCTAGACAAATACACAAACCCATATAACCCCGGGGTAAGCAAATTATATGCCCATGTTATAGGTGTTAGTCAACGATACTTATACGTAAAAATACATAAGTAGATAACGAAATAAATATACTAAATACCCAGACCCTGAAATTAAGACAACAGTTCATCAAACAAATGTTTGGCCAAATCATCAGTTGAACTCGAGGGTCGCTTTCTAATCTCGACAATATTATTTAAACCTCGACATTATTTTTCTACCTCTGTGGCCTAAAAAAAGAATGAATCTAAAAAATAATGATCAAATTAAGTACTTTGTAAAAAAATATCTAAACAACATCGCCGTGTTTAGCGCTTCGTTGGTCGAGTGCTAGCCACACGTACACGCCTAACTATACTGACCAACCTCGAGGACCGGGTTCGATTCCCGATGGCGTTTGTGTAATGAGCATTTAGATGTTTGCAATCCCTGGTCTGGGTATTTAATACATGTATTCTTGTATCTATTTAAGTAATGTATCGTTGACTAGCACCCATAACACAAGCAAATAATTTGCTTCCTTTGGGGTTAGATTTAATTTGTGTAACTTATCCAGGGATATTTATTTATTTGTCATTCTAATTAACTAATATTATTACATCAGTAATTTGAAGTTAAAGTTAATAATCATTTAAAGTACATATAGAAATTGTAGACGAAATACATATCCATACATCCAGAGAGAAAATGTAAATTAATATTCTAGTATTTGTAATGTTATTGTTACAACAGTCAAATAGCCAGAGTATAGATCCATCAAGCGGAAATTGCACGATGCACTTCGAAGATTTAAATAAATCAACAGCCAATATATCATAGAATCGTTTAAATCTAAAGCCATTTCCTAAATAACGGTTGTAGATATCAATTCAAAGCATCAGCCACATATTTTAGCGAATGCCTAAGTCATGGTGGTAATACGATGGAGCTGTCGTTCCATCTAGTTACAGATAACTAGAAGGCATAATACATCAAATGTAATTCTTGAGGAAGGAGACTGTGATGTAGACAGTTTATTACTAAAAGATAGGGATGGAAAACCTTTTCGGTATTTTTTAATATTTACCTCGCAACTGTTACTTTTTGTTAGCGATATGAAACAAAATCGTCTTTAACCATATAATTTTAATAAACAACTATAACAATTAAAGATATATATTGTAACTAATTTTAGACTTGATGGTCCTTATATACTATGAAACATCCCTCAGTTAGTAAGGTACTGTTAGGAATCTTAGCTTTTAAATTATTTCGGTAGTAGATTATGGATTTATATAGGTAATAGCTTTTAAGATAATCTAGTTATTTGTAATATTTATACGACTTGGTATTTAAGCTGTTATAAAACGTGAAAAATTTATAGTGGAAACAATAAGAATTTAAGTATTTGATAAAATAATGTGATATGAAATAGTTTGAAACTCTCAAGCTATTTCCCAACTATTGCAGATGTTATCAATACATCAACATCAACCACATATTATGACGGCACTGCGATGAAGCCTTAATACGTTGCAAACAGACAACTTGACAAGTTACTAATATAGGCACTGCGGTAAAAAACATTTCGTTTAAATTTGATGTTCAACATAGTAATAATTAATTATGTATTTTAGTAATGTCTTCCCTTTTCCTATTCTACGCGGCGTAATTACTTTCTTATAGCCTACAGCGAATAATTATCTACATATATATTTTAAAACTAAACAAAAACTAAAAGCTGGGTTGGATATGTACTACGTACTAAAGTACTAGTTTAAAACTTACAGTTACCGATTCAGGTGATTTTAATAACAAACCTTGAGTTAAAGGCTACAACTGTTATTTTTCAAAAATTAATAAAAACATAGTAGTAACTAAATTCTTTTAACAGGATGAGTTATTGCTTTGATTTTACTAAGTGTAGTAAACGGACCAAAAGTTGATAAGCCCTGTAATAGATATATATCGACGACATCAATAACTGTTACTTATGGTGGTCGTTTAGTATTATATTGTGAGCTGTAAGTCTTAATCATTTTTTTCATAGCACCGCGGAGTTGTAGCGTTCCACCAATATCTTCGTAATATAACTAGCTGCAGCCGACAAACTTCGTTCCACCCGTTGGTATGGGAAGAAATAACATATTGGTTTTACCTAGTTTCCTCACAGCCAGACGGGATAAAAAATCATATATCCACTTTTTTTTATGATATTGGAAGGAAAACAAGCAGACGGATTTCCTGATGTTAAGAACGAAGCCTAGAGACAAAACCACTTCCAGGTTATAAGCTACCTTCTTATCAATTTTCAGTCAAATCGGTTCAGTCGTTCTTGAATTATAAATACGAGTAGCTGTAACTAACAGGACTTTCTTTCATAATATATACTTATAACTTCACGCCCATATCCCCGAAGAGGTAGGCAGAGGCACAACCAGGGCACCCACAACTAGCCGAAGATATTAAGTCCCATAATGTGACAGGTGGCAAGCCTATCGCCAACCGGGCACAAATCCTATCCCAAGCAACATTTTTTTTTTTATTGGAAAACTTGAAAAAACCCAATTTTCTTTTTGTTGCCCGACCCGGGATTCGAACCCGGGACCTCATGCAGTCAAGTCCAACAACTGAACCGCTAGACCACAGAGGCGTATACTTATATAAACATAATATCTATATCTTTGCTGCATAATCCCTGATTAACTGTTATTTTAATGTTAATAATTACGTACGTATTTACGCCAAGTCTCTTGCGAAGTTGGTAGAGAGTAGCTAGTGATAAAAGTCACGATTTCTCTAGATCTGCGAAACTTCCTCCACATTCATTCCTCTTTTCATACAATGGCGGTTTCGGAGACTAATACCACCCTCGGATTTGATTGTACAATGTCTAGGTTCCTAGGATACCTACATCAGTTCATATTCGCAGTGTATATCTAGTTTCTGTGTTAACTTATACTGATGCTTCAGAGCCAAACTGACAACATAATATGAACACCTTTAGTTTCTTTAGACGACATGCATTTATTACCACCAGAAAATCCAACCATATTTATATTAGTGTAATGTAAAAAAGGGGTGAAATGGCAAACAATCTATTCTTAGTAAGATCCCAAGCTAAATGTGAAAGAAAAAAGAATTCCTATTTGATAAACTGCGGATCTTTTAAAACACTCTTTCGGATGTACTATTCCTAGAAATCTTCGAGGCCTGCTATTAAAAAAAGAATGATACAGACGAGACGTTACTTGCGTCACGTATAAAATACGGTTAGGATGTAATGGAGAATACATGTTTTTTCTTGTTATCCTTTAAACATTAATTACTTGATGGGTGTTTGCTTTTTGTTTAAGCTCATGGCCATCGTTCCGGTATTTATCACTACTTAGCCAATAATGGTATTATGTTTGACTAGCTGCTACCTGCGGCTTCGCCCGCGTTTTCACAGAAACCGGGTGTGCGATCGGGATTAAAAATAGCCTATATGTTAATCCAGGTCACAATCTATCTGTCTTCCAAGTTTCAGACAAATCCGTTCAGCCATTCGAGCGTGAAAGAGTAACAAACATCCATACATCCATTCTTACAAACTTTCGCATTTATAATATTAATAGGATAGGATTAATATGTATATCTTGAGATGTCTTCTCTAGTATAGAGACGACTATCTAGCATTTTTCTCCAGTATCACATCTCAAATGTCTAAACGTTCTGCTATACGGACTCCGACGGGAACCTTTTTAAAAAAAAATTTTTTTAGAACTGGAAGAGATCTATTTAATAAAAGACTTATATTAATTTACACATGACTAAACGATATGTTGAATAAAAAAATAGAGAAGAAAGGGAACCGGCAGATAACGGGTTCTTCGGTCCGGTCGGGGTTGGATCCAGTCGGGGTCTTTCAATAACTGTCTCTCTCTTTCATGGTATGAGTGGTTTTGTTACCCCATGTAAATGCTTGATGAATCAGGGTTTTTAATTATGCTTACCTGATCTATTGGAGTCCGAGGAGGAAATGACTCATTATAAGGCTAATTTGTCAAAACATTACCTATATTTAAGACTGTCACAACTGGCGACAGTTGTACGTAAACTGGTCTCCATGAAAAACAATTTGCAAAACCAGTCCAAGTGGAACGACACACAAAAGTACACTTTGATACATGGAGATAGAGGTTTTTATGATAATTTAACATCGTGCTATGAATATTTTGTTTTGTTTTATGGAGTTATTTAAATAATGTTTGTGACAACGTTGTAGATGTATGCAGATTGCTTGTTAAACATAAATGTGTAACTATCTACTGTAATCTTTTTAGGGTTCTGTACCTTCAAAGCAGTTTTCCAACATCTCCCGCCCTATTCCAGTTCCCCGTGTGGGTCCGGGCTCCCTTGTAGAATATACCATCTGCCTTCTTGCCAGACAGCTCGTAAAAGGCAAGCATAGGCTTACCATCACTAACATCGTGACATCTGACTGGGTGGTAGAGTTTTGCAGCAACTCGCCCGGATTGCTACCTCCAACTTATCTATTCCTGCCGCCATAACGTCAGTGCTTGCCGTTGAAGTGTTCCGGTCTGGAGGGTAATTTAGTCGGTAAACTTACTTTTGCTCGAGGCCTAACATCCCTGCCTCAGGTTGGCAACGCACCATTTCCACATTTGGTGTCTCTAGGCGGCGAGAATTTCTTACCATCAGGAAATCAGTTTGCTTGCTTTTCCTTCCAATATCGTAAAAAGAGACTAGTAATTTAAACCGAAACATGCAGACGGATTTTGAGATGCTAAGATACTTATCGCCTAGAGTCACCACTATCACTCAAGCAGTAGTAATAATCCAGGCGATTGTTGCAGGTCTACCACCATTTCTAATTGTCTTAATTACTGGAATAATCTAGCAACCTCAATTACTAAATCCGTATCAATGGCGACATCGAGCTTTCGTTCTCCTATACTCTGTGTAGAATTAGATCACCTGCATCTCTGCCTGGGTACCTGGTTGCAGTTTGTAATAGATAAGTTAAATACACCTTTTTTATGATAATGGAAGGCAAACAAGCAGACGGATTTCCTGATGGTAATAAATTCACGCCGCCTAGAGACACCGAAGATGGTAATGGTGTTAGGCCTCGAGCAAAAGTAAGTTTCCCGGCTACCTTAACCTCTGAACCGAAATACGTCATCGGCAAGCATTGGACGTTATGGTAATGGTAAATATGGTACGGTATGGCAGGAATAGGTAAGGCGGTGGTACCAATCCGGGCGAGTCGCTGCGAAACGACCTAGTAGGATGTGACGGTGTTCTTCTTTCTTTCTGTAGGTTTTGGCAATCTCGTTAGTATTTTGCCATTAGTCAAGTAGAAATTTGCATCAAATTTTATATCAATTATAATTAGTCATGATCATAAGTCGTCAGTAAGTCATTTCTGGGTCTTGAGTAAAACGGTGGCTTTGTTACTCAAGCTCGTCTATTGAGATTTGGCGGCAGCGAGGAAATACACGATACACTATTTTTTTCATGATTACTTCATTTGTGCACTTTCACTGAACAAAATTAATCTAATTCCCACCTAAATTAACTAATTTCACTCAATATAAACACGAAATTCAATAACTATGAAAAAATTACGACCATCTATAATCACGATGGCGCCAAAACTCCATGTGACGGTGTTAGTAACGGTAAACTTACGCTTGCCTTTTACGATCTGCCTGGCTGGAAGGCAGATGGTCTTTTCTGCAAAGGAGGCCGGACCAACACGGGGAAATAAAACCCTATATCTGAGACCCTCAATGAGTATAAATATCTATCAATTATTTATGACGTGTTTGATGTCTCGCCTCGGTCTTAATTTAGCGCCACTGTGGTCTAGCGCTCAAGCATTGGACTTGACTTCACGAGGTCCCGGGTTCGATCCCTTTGTCAAGCAACAAAAAGAATATGCGTTTTTTTCAAATCTTCTTATGAAAACAAGGTTGCCCGGTTTTCGATAGACTTGCCAAATGCCACCTGTCACATCATGAGACTTAGTGTCTTCGGCTACTCGTTGTTGCCCTGGTTATTACTCTGCCTACCATTTGGAGGATACGAGTGTGAAGATACTTGTTTTGTGACATGTGACTAAATAAACCAAAATTCTATCTATAAAAGAAAGTGGTGTTTTTACACTATTTATAACTCAAGAACGGCTAAATTATTAGATTGTACTAAATTCCTAGGAATAAAAATCGTGTTTCATCCCATTAAATAGGTTTCATCCTACGATCTATACTCTACAACCCTCATATGGTGAATACAATTCTAACAGCGGCTCCACAAATGGCGATTTGTATTTGCGTATTTGCTGTATTTGACATTTTGAAAATTTCCGAAATCGGGATTCAATTATTATAATTAGTCAAAAGTCATAAGTCGACAATAAGTCATGTCAGGGTTTTAGGTAAAGCAGTGGCCTCATTGCTCAAGCTCATGTAATGAGATTTGGCGGCAACGAGAAAATACACGATACGCTAATCTTAATGATTATTTTATTTGTGCACTTTGACTGAATAAAGTTGTACAAAATGCCACCAAAATTGACTAATTTCACTCAATATAAATACGAAATTCAATAATTATGAAAAAACTTCGACCATCTTTTCCCTCAATGGCGCCAAAACTAGGTTGTATTTTATATATTTGTCGCAAGGTCGTATGCGTGGCTTATATACTTTGGTTATTAGTATAGTTGACATAGCAACTAGCGCAATATAGATTGGCATTCAAAGGCTTCAAGTAAACACCACGTGCAGTAGCAGGTGCGCTTGCAGGTGTTGTCTTATCAGCTTGTTTGTCGGCCGCTACGGCTATATAAGTCAAAGCGAGCATGCTTCGCGAGGCATTCTTTGTGAACGCCTTGCAGTGTTCGGACCGCTGTCTAGTACGGAGGTCGCCACTGGTAATAGGTCTCTCCCTGTCATAGGATGGCAAAGAAATAATTCTAGATCGTAATTGTTAATTGAATTATAATCTAGGGCCCGGGTTGTTGGTCATTCGGGGGGTGAATTATTTGGTTGGCACTCACGCAGGAAGAACGGGGTGGAGCTCTCCTTCCCCTTCGGGGGTTTACTTTTGTTGTCATAGTGGAATGCTTCTTCCTATGTTCACGATGGTTTGTTTGGCAACGGAAAGGCATACGCTACTTGTTAGTGCGAGAGTACTGAATGATAGCGTGTGGACATCAGGATCGAGTGGATCACGTGTTACGACTTTGTTCTGATATTTCCAATTTCTTTAGTGGTCAAACGCCCACAAGTTGTACGCTCCCGGGCTACCCGTCCGGCGGCTCTTGTATCGGCCAGTAGATAGGATGTGTTTCGCTCTGAGATATCTATTATAGTCTTATTTGGCTATTTGACAAATACAACAAATAAAAAGACAGTTTATCGAAAGTTGATCTGACTACATAACTATAGCAATACTGACCGCACATATTTTTTATGCATAGCATTCAATATCCAATCGTTCTTGCATTTCAATGATAAAGTCTAGTGTATTATCCATTTGTTATTAACATAGTTCTTGATTTGGTAACTACAGCAAAATTTATTTTTTGATATGAAAAACTCTATGCGTGAACAGTTACATTACTTATTTGCCCATGCGTCAAATATTTTGACAAATATAACACCGAATAACTACACAAAAAGCCACGTGTGGAGCTAGCATAACAAAATATTCAATCTGCTTTACAACCGACTTTTAAAACACGAGGTGGTCTTCGACTTCTATATATATTAATCCAATTCTCCCTAGTTTCTGATCCGATTTTAAAAATTATTTTTTCGTGTCAAAGAGCGCACATTCGTGGTGGTGATAAATTAATGGAAGTAAAACGAGTAAAAAATACTCATTTTTCGTATACTTCGATAACTTACCCGTTGAAATCGAAGTCCGTTTTTGCAGTTTTCTGCGCTAAAATTATGTGTTTCATAATGAATAGTCTCCCATTGACATTCTTCCACACCTACTGTCGTGAATCAGTCATATAACACGTCGTGATTTGACATTCTGCCAATAACTAGTGCAGTCACGTAAAATTTGGCCAGACCTCACACGCAATAAAGGTTTAACTAATACTAATTTGTTGTTCAAATATTGCAAATTTGAAGCGTACCTAAAAAATTGTTGGAGTGGAATAAAATTCATTATCTAATTAGTAAAATATTACAAATTTGTCGCGGTATACCAGCCTACATATTTCAGGCTAAATATTGCATAACAAATATTGACCGATTTAAAAAAAAGTATTTGAAATAGGTAACTGTGATTGGTTGATTGGATGATTCTGTGGCCAAATTAGTGGCAGTTTCCGAATTGCTGTCTATTAATGAAAAACGAGCGGGTTTTTCATTCAATACGAGAAACTACTAAACCAAATGTGATCGGATTTAAAACTTTGGAGGATGTCATTCCTATGTAGGTATCATCAAAACCATGATATAAGAGAAAAGGTTTCTTTGAAGGAAAAGGGTTTGGTTAAACAACATACGGGCTAAGCCGTATACTGAAACAAAGATGTCCATGTTGTTTCATGAAGCACACATTATGATGTAAAATCAATTAAATTGTATGTCAAAGTTATTACGAGCACATAATTGAGATGAACGGATAGTCTATCGGACGACTGTGAAAACTGTGCTAGCATATATCGAGCGACGTCGTAATAATATATGACGCATTACATATCTATATCTATATATATAAAATTCAATTGCTGTTCGTTAGTCTCGCTAAAACTCGAAAATGGCTGAACCGATTTGGCTAATTTTGGCTTTGAATTATTTGTTCAAGTCCAGGGAAGGTTTAAAAGATAAGAAAAAGGGTAAAAAAATGCGAGGAAACTAGGAAAAAAATATTCCCGTACAAACTGAACGGATGGAACGAAGTTCGCCGGGAAAGCTAGTAATCAAATAAAATATAATATGCCAAAACCATTATATGAAATGGATCAACTCTATTAGACGACTATATATAGAAACAAAATCCGATGAAGTTGTAAAAAGCGTGAAGTTAGAAATAAATTAACCATTAAAATAATCGTACAATTTTTTTAATGAAGCCGACATAATATATCTGTCATATAACTAAGATCCATCTCGATCACGTCAACTTTCAACCAAAGCCCGTACCGAATGGGTCCATTCTTCCAAAAGTTATGGTTCAAGACACACACACAATACACATACACATACAAAACACAACACATACACACACACGTAGACATATTGCTATGCATTTGTTCGCTGTTTTATGCCAAACAAAAAAAAGCGAGTGTGTTTAATGTAGGAGCATCTGAACGTCATTACATGTGTGCTGTGACGCATTAGTATTTAAAATCAAACAAAATATAAAATGTCGAAGCCATTTCAAGCGCTCATTTGAGGTCACCTCTATTGTCTACTGTGTGTATTATAACTGTATCGATCACGTTTGACCGAATCACTTTGATTCGATCTTTACCCAAAAGCAAGTGTTCGAGTCTCGAAGCATTAAAAGATTCGAAAATATGAGTACACTATAAAAGAAAAAGAGAAAAGTATTAGTTGGTCCGGGCTCCTTTGCAGAATAGACCATCTGCCTTCCTGGCAGGCAGCTCGTAAAAGGAGAACATTTGCTTACCGTCATTAACACCGTGACATTCTACTAGGTGGTAGAGATTCGCAGTACTCGCCCGGATAGGTACCCCCACCTTACCTATTCCTGCCGCCATAACGTCAATGCTTGCCGTAAACGTGTTTCGGTTCGGAGGGTTAGGTAGCCGGTAAACTCAATTTTGCTCGAGGCCTAACATCCCGGCTCCACGTTGGCAACGCGTTATTACCACCTTTGGTGTCTAGACGGCGTGAATTTCTTCAGGAAATCCGTTTGATTGTTTGCCTTTCAATATCATAAAAAGTAAAAAAAGTATTTATTTGTGGAATATGAGTGTTATAAAGATGTTATAAAATGATTAAGGCATTCCAACAGTTCTATCAACTTGTGGTGTGCAAATATTTTAATAGATTTAATTGTTATACTGTACTAGATCACATTTTTTCAATCGAACCAAAACGACCCATTGAGATAGAATGCTAGTACAGGTCATTAGACTCTACTTGGGATACAAGTGCATAAGGGCCGCAAACTTTACTGCACTATATTTTCCACGAGTCGATTGCTTGAAGCTCGATCATTATATCCGAATTGACCGAGACCAGTAGGGTTACTCTTGAACCTCGATTTACGCAATATTGGAAATTGGAATCTAGTATATCGTTTTAGGCACTTTTGAACACAATACTGGTGAATTATTATCATTTCGTTTATAGTAAACAATCCATGATTTTATCGAATTCCTTGAATTAATTTGTAACTAAATGTTAATAATCCGCTAATACCGTGTACAAAAGTACCTAAAATGACTTATATGATTCCAATTTCCAATTCGCATGATATCGAGATTCTAGAGTAATTCGCACTACAGGTGCGACCCAAACGATCTAGCCTTTTGATTCGATTACTAACCTTCTGGGTCGCGATCGACTCGGTCACGACAAATGAATGTCCGTCACAGCTCTAGTATGTACTGTGCTAGTATCCCGACGTCATTATATGTAACACATTATTATGTAAAGTCAAATACTATAAGGTGTCAGAGCCTTAACAAACGCTAATATATTAAGAACATAAGTAAAGGACAAATGACGTAACGTCAACATTGGATACAGTTAGTTAACATATTATGTAAAACTCTTGTGAGACCGCGATTTGGAATAGGAGAGACACGTTTTCATTTTTCCCGTTTTGTTATCTAAAAGGAGTGTAATATTTTCATATTCTATCTAACTTGATACATATACTCAAGGACACTGTTACAGCTTTAACAGCTTACTTAAAAATGATTTTATTAGCGAAAACTTAAAAAATAGGGCTGTAAAATTAAAAGTATTTTTTTGTATAAATAATTTCTATCTTTTGTCGATCGATTTAAATTTGTTGAACAGGTAAACTTATATCTATACAACTAAAATGTATGCGAATTAAATAAAATATATTTTTTTTTATTTATTTATTGATTTGCATCACTATTTTTTTTATTTTGTAACAACTTAATTAAATAAATAATTAATATACCTGGACAAATTAAACAAATTGGATCTAACCCTAAAGTAAGCAAATTATATGCTTGTGATATAGGTGTTAGTCAACGATACTAATACATAGAAATACTAATACTAAATATAAACACCCAGACACGGAAATGCAGACATCTAAATGTTCATCGCACAAATGCCTGCTAATTCTTTGTGTGTTCTGTTAGTTACCGTCAGGAGAAGGTTCTTATAAAGAGAGAAATCGAGAAAATTGCAGCTAAAATGAAAAAAACAATGTTTAATCAACACAAGCTGTTAGTAGCTGTTAATGTTAAGCAATACGAAATTTGCCGGGTCGGCTAATTTAATAAAAAAATCAACATTTCTTGTCAAATGTAACATACGATTGCTTGTAATTTCGTCCGGATGGCAATTAGCGATTGTAATTTTATGTAAGTAGAAGATATCTACATAAATCTCAAACTTAAAATTTACTAAAGAAATGTGTTATTTAGAATGGAAATGGTGGGTATCCTTTAAATAGCTGGTAATGTAAGGTAACTGGTAGTATAATAAACTATCTAATGTATAGACTTAGAAGCTTACCAGTACGTATCTCAATTATTTTGCCTGTAACGCACACTACAATATAGCGCCTTTATGGTTTACATATCCCCGAAGTAGTAGGCAGAGGCACAATCAACGAGTAGCTGAAGAAACTAAGTCCCACAATGTGATAGGTGGCAAGCCTATCGCCAACCGGGCACATATCCAATCCCAACGTTATCTTTATTAGAAAATTGAAAATACAATTTTTTTTTTGGTGATTTAGTTTGATAACATGCATAAATACTTATCTACTTATTCATTGTGCCTTTCTTAATTTTATATTATTTAATTTCAGCATAAAAAATACTAAATACCTGTAAAATAGCAGAAAGCAACAAAAATAATTTATGTTAACAATATCCCAGTAAATAGTGTGTGTTCTTATTAATATAATAAAAAACAGTGTTTTATAAAAGTTGAAAAAAATGCAAACACAGTGGTGCAAAACGAAAAATTATTGGACAAAAAAGTGTCAGTGAAAATGTGTTCGAAAAGATAAAATTCAAACCCAAATAATTAGGATGTGAAACAATGTTGGAATGCGTGCGTCGCGCGACCAGAGTGTTACGCGCGTCGACCCAAACCGGACAAAATTGCTTGATAACGTCGAAGCTGGTGTTTTTGCTGGTTCTCCTAATTATACTGCTCTCCGTGAGGTAAGCTTTCTTTTTATGATTACTTTAAATTGGGCTTAAAGTTGTGCAACCACTTTTGGAAATTTAATAAAAACTTTATTACGTTTTCCGCAGACGATTAATCACATTTATGGTCTAATCCAGATATTTTAAATATCCTATCTGGTTCCTTAAAGCTTGTAGTTAAATTACCTGATGTTTTAAGCACTATCTTCTCCTTTTGAGAAGCGAAGCCCATTGTTGAGCCACATCTTTGCAATTCATTACCTTGTACTTTGCATTTCTTTTTTTTATGCACGCTGCACATGAGACTGCCTATGTTACTAATCTTGTATGTATATATTTGGATGTATTTTAACACCCTCTGTCTGTGTATGTCTGTCTATTTTTTGTTTGAAATCTGATATGATCAAGATGGATCTTGGTTACATTATTATTACCTGTAGGTTTTATCAGGGGTTAACGTATTTTTTCATTTTTGTGTTATGACGTAATAATAAAGATGCAACCTTATTTACACTAAATATGACGTCATGTTATGTGTCATATTTTGTACGAGATGTGAAATCTAAAATACATACAATAGACTCCTAATCAATGTGATGGCTCTAACTAGTGGGATTTTTCTAAATCTGAACAGAAGAAGTAGAAATAAGGAATGAATTCTAAGGAAATTAAAGTTTATGCACATGGATGCAAAATAAGCAAGCACTTAATTAGGATTTTAAACAATGTTAAATGCGTGCGACACGCGAGCACTGTGCGACGCGTTTTGGCCCACATGGAGCAAAATATTGGATATCGGATCTGGTGTTTTTGCTTCTTATTCGAATTATAATTCTGTCTGTGAGCTTTCGTTTTAAGAATTTTATTTTATAATCACCCACAACCGTTTGTACAACGGTATTCTGGTAGATTTAATTGAAACATTTTACAAGGAATCTGATCTTAATTTTTGATATCGTAGATTATTGAGCGATCTGCTCCAATTTTGAAAGAATTTATAATCATGTTAAAACAACAATTTAATTTGTTATTAATAAAGTAAGCAATCATGATTTACCTACTGTTCATATTAATGAGACTCGATAAACAAACACATCCTCAAACATAAACATACATTATCACTCAAATGACCACCTCTGTCAAGAATCAAATCTTAGCCTCTAAACCTTCTTAAGCTTGTTAAGTTGGTCGTATTATCTTGTTTATTATTCAAAAGCTATTTCTATTTTACGTGGTTTGAGGGAGAATCACTAAATCCATTGCGTATATATTAACCGATACTTTTCAATAATATATCGGCTAATTATGTTATCGGTTGATCAAAGAATTAATTTTTGAATATTTTGATCGTTCAATAATGTTGCAATAAATGTAAGTTGATCATATATATAGTAGACTAACATATACATAGTAGGTACATGACCTCGACCGGTAGGTAGATGACTAATCATAGAAGCAAATACGAAATCAAAATAGTACTCGTAAATCGCTACATAGTATAAAACAAAGTCGCTATCTCTGTCCCTATGTCCCTTTATATGCTTAAATCTTTAAAACTGCGCAACGGATTTTGATGCGGTTTTGTTCAATACATAAAGTGTTTGAGGAGGAAGGTTTATGAGTATATTTTATACCTTATAAATAATAAAAAAAATAGTTCGTAGATTTGTAATCTGATAGGTAAGATAAGCGCGCAACACAATAGGAACTCCAGGTCTAACATTATTCACACAAATACGTAAAAAAGGATTTATTTATTTTATGGGATAAAACAGAGAAATGGCACACGACTATCCTACTAATGAGAGACAACCGTGGTCTATAGACTTCACAGATGTTGTAGGCTATCCTGTGGCCGGAATGTTATGCCAATCGTGCAAGTCGACCCTATACTCCGGCCCGGAACATGACACTGTCAGTATGGCGGCAGGAATAGGTAAGGCAGTGGATCTTTAACTGGATTAGTTGCACGCACTGGCAATTTAACTACTGCTTCGAAATTTGAATCAAAACTTACAAAATTCAAATTAAGAACGTTATTGTTGGGGTTAATTAGTATCTTTACGCCCATATCCTCGAAGAGGTAGGCAGAGGTACAACCAAGGCGCCCACGACTAGCCGAAGACACTAAGTCCCACAATGTGATAGGTGGCAAGCCTATCGCCAACCGGGCACATTTCCAATCCCGACCAACATTTTTTATAATTAGAAAATTGGAAAAATCCAATTTTCTTTATATTGGCCGACCCGGGATTCGAACCCAGGATCTCATGCAGTCAAGTCCAACACCCGGACCGCTAGACCACAGAGGCGACTAAAACTTGTTGT
>NJDC01000160.1:99873-136114 GCA_002245475.1 Calephelis virginiensis
ATGTTGTAGGCTATCCTGTGGCCGGAATGTTAAGCCAATCATGCAAGTCGAACGGCTGCCCTATACTCCGGCCCGGAACATGACACTGGTGGTGATTCTGCTGTTCACAAACTAAACTTGTTTTAGATGCATGCTATCTTTCTCAAATGAAACAAAAACAAAAGAGATGGAACAGTTTAGATGTGTCAGATTGGTGCTGACACTGTCTAATCGTGATGTTTTTAATCAACATTTTCCGAGTGATAGATTAAACGTCTGTAGAAATGACGTGTACGGTCTAATTTGACAGCACTAAAAGTGTTTTGTTTCCTTCTGTTACTTTCGTTGAAAGAAGACAGGGATAACTTAAGATTAGTTTAGTGAGTGCACAACAAAATTACCACCACTGTCAGTATGGCGGCAGGAATAGGTAAGGCGGTGGATCTTTAACTGGATTAGTTGCAGCACGCACTGGCAATTTAACTACTGCTTCGAAATTTGAATCAAAACTTACAAAATTCAAATTAAGAACGTTATTGTTGGGGTTAATTAGTATCTTTACGCCCATATCCCCGAAGAGGTAGGCAGAGGTACAACCAAGGCGCCCACGACTAGCCGAAGACGCTAAGTCCCACAATGTGATAGGTGGCAAGCCTATCGCCAACCGGGCACATTTCCAATCCCGACCAACATTTTTTATAATTAGAAAATTCGAAAAATCCAATTTTCTTTATATTGGCCGACCCGGGATTCGAACCCAGGACCTCATGCAGTCAAGTCCAACACCCGGACCGCTAGACCATAGAGGCGACTAAAACTTGTTGTTGTTGGACTTGTTGGGGTTAAAATATAAATAACAGTGTACTAAGAAATACTTCTAAACATTTTTGTTCAACGACCTCAATATTTAATTGTCCACGTCGTCGCCAATATGTTACAGTCGTTACAGAACGGGCTCTCAGCTTGTATATCACATCACTCAGATCGTACATCAACAAGTCTTATTAAGGCATCGACGTGAGATTGATGGAAAAAAATCCGCTAAGCGTGAGTTGGGTCGCATAAGAGGGTTCTGTATTATGAAATAAAACTTAGTAATTAAAATTCACTATTTTATTATTATTTTTGCCACCTCGTTGGTCGAGTGACTAGCGTACTCGCCTAACTACATCGACCAACCGCGAGGCTCGGTTTCGATTCTCGACGGGGGCAGGCATTTGTGTGATAAACATTTAGATGTCTGCATTTCCGGGTTCCGGTCTGGGTGTTTATTAAATTTATTCTGGTATCTATTTAAGTATTTTTATGTACTAGTATCGTTGACTAACACCCATAACACAAGCATATGATTTGCTTACTTTGGGGTTAGATTCAATTTGTGTGATTTGTCCAGAGATATTTATTTATTTTTAGTTAAGTTTCTTTTTTGGGTAAAACCTGACCATACAATTTAAAATATGGCCTTGAAATTCGATTATCAATCTATTATTTCTATGATCTTGATCTTGAATCGTAGAAATAATGAAGACTTTTTACTCCGAAATTTTACTTGTATTCAATACGCGACATCCGACTTTAAAATTAAACTTTACATACATACATATCTTCACGCCAAGTCCCTTACGGGGTAGGCAGAGAGTATCGAGTGCCAGACCTCACGATTCTGACAAACCTGCCTTGTTTCCTTCACATTCATAACCCTTTTCATACAAACACGCCGGTTTCGGAGACTCTTGACACCACCCTCGGATAATATCCGATTGATCTGATCGTGAAATGTCAGCCTTGGTCTCCCCGGGTACCTACATACATCCAAACTTTAAACCATTTAATTACTCATAACTTTATAAATTTCTTCGGTCGAGAAGTTAGCGCACACGTATACCTTTATCAATCACCCACGAGGCTCGAACTCGGTTCCCTACAAGGGCCACCATTTGTATTCGAATAATACATACAATAAAAATATAAAATATAATAATATACAATAAAAAAACAAAACATAGCAGATTCAAGATTTTATTGTTTTTATTGTGCTTAAAATATATTACGATATTTATATACCTATTTCTATGTATTAGTATTATTAATTATAATCAATTACGTAGATAGTATAAAAAAGTCGCTTTCCGGTGTCTGTCCCTGTGTATGCTTAAATCTTTAAAACTGACCAACGTTTTTGATGTGTTTTTTTATTATATAGAGTGATTCTAGATAAATGTTCATATGTATAACAATGACACAGAAGTTTCTCCACCCTTGCGAAGCTGGGTAGACCTGGTAAGTACAAGCATATTTGGTTTACTTTGAGTTTGGATAAAATTTGACCACAGGTATCTTATTTAAAAGAATAAAATACCTGTAACAGCAGCATAATGTGCATGTAACTCTCAACTTTCTAGTAGCAACTCTTGAATACAAAATAATCTTTATTTTAAATTTCCATTTTTAAATATGTGTAAAAGTTTACTATCAAATATAAATAAGATGTCTTACCGAATCAAAATTAAGTAAGACTAATATTACGGAACCCCAAAATTTATAAAGGCCATACAACAAAGGAGCACCCTATAATTACGCTTAATAAATCGCGAATTTGAGGCGAAGCGGACAAAACCAATTTTCAATACATTTCACAAAAAACCAACATGAGATCGAGATCTTTTTGAAGAAGCCTATTAAGTCGGTACATGTGATCTGAATAAAAATCAACTTGTTAGCGTATATTTTTTATGATATCAACGTGCGTGATTATATTTCGGTGAATACTTGCCCAGTCACGATATAGAGCGACAGAGAACGCGAAACGCTTGTTTAAAAATGTCTATCATACTCATGACTATAATAATGTGTACTAATACCCCACCATAAGGTCAATATTCGTCACTGTAATGTTTTGATTTTGCAGGATAGGTTCCTAATATAGGCATGACTTACATAAGTAAGCTAAAGGTCGAATGTTTAGCTTACCATAACCATTACCATTTTTGGTTTATTTCTAGGCGACATGATTTATTGATATACGAAGAAATTCGTTTGCTTGTTCGCATTCCGTTTCATAATAAACTAACGTGTAATATAATTTCTTCATTTCTGTTTGTACAACTTAAAAAATCAAAATGATTGTCAATGTATAATCTGGTTTTTAACAAGAACATAAAATAGTAACATAAATTCACAGAAAATACAAAAAATGGTTGTAGCTTTGTGAATATATGATAATATAAGCACAACATTAATAAATAAAGTTTCTAGTGTGATGTCAAAGTCTCTTAATCACATAAATAATAATATATCACTTGGAAGAATAATGTCCAGCTATTTTAAAATAATCTATTGTCAAATAATATATGCACCTATTGTCATGTGATATGAACAAGTATGGACCTATAACTCTAATTCTTGTAATTTTGGAAAAAACAATGTATACTGTTATTTATTTTATTTTTATTTATTAAAATAACTAGTATGGATTTAAAAAGGCAAGTCTGTAGCTTTCGTACGCTGGGTTTGAATAAGTTGAAAAAGTAGCTTAATGTATAAATAGCATATAATAGCTATAGGATAATAACTGAATGCATAAAATAAAAAAAGTTTCACGTGTTTTAATTTTGTATCACATAAATCTTTTTTCACAAAACTTGAGATGAGACATTAGAGGTCAAAAATTATTAGAATAGTTTAAAAGCTATTGAGAGAATAGACATTGTTGTTTTGAGATGATATTTCAAATTATCTTTAAATTGAATGCGGTGTACCACAAGGTAGTATTTTAGGGCAATTACTTTTTTAATTTACATAATTTGCCTGATTCTACGATCGTGATTCTTTCTTATTTGCTGATGATACGCCGATGTCATCGAAATAGACAAGTGATTTAGCTGAAGACACAAACAAAACTTTGACTAAGGTAGCAGAAATGTTAAATAAAAATAATCTTAAAATAAATCATGCGAAGACAAATTTATTAGAATTCCAAGCACATTAAAGAAATATTTAAAACAGATTAAGTTTTAAATAATGCTAGTACAATGTAGATTTTACTAACTTCTGAACTATTTTGCAATAAAATTAATAGGTAAATGTGATCAAAAGAATAAAAGAATTGCCATTTCTCAAGTGCATCGCTTATAGCTTATCATGGATATATTGTTTTCTATTTTGCAATATGACATCCCTACTTGGTGAAATTCTGTAGAATAAGTTGGAAAACCTATAGAGTTCAAAAGAAGTGATACGATCGATATGTAGTGTTAATCAATTTTATTTATACAAA
The DNA here is from genome assembly GCA_002245475.1 of Calephelis virginiensis. Classification (NCBI taxonomy): domain Eukaryota; kingdom Metazoa; phylum Arthropoda; class Insecta; order Lepidoptera; family Riodinidae; genus Calephelis; species Calephelis virginiensis. Next base: position 104,129 of record NJDC01000160.1, read on the forward strand.
CCACTTTTTCAGCCATTTAAAATATGACCTTTGTAATTAATAAATTAAAAAAAAATTATAACTAGCTATTTAAAATATAATCTTGACTGTATGAGTATTAAAGTCATCATTTGTTTCAAACCAAAACCATGTCACATTTTAGAAACTCCATGTGTTATTGTTGTAAATAGTATACAAAAATAATGTACATATAACATGTTCTTCGTATATTTAAATAAATTCCTGATAATCTTAAATGAAATTAAGACTTCATAAGAAAGTATATAAGTTAGGACTTCCTGTTAGAGGAAACGAAAAGTATTATAGTTTAAAAGTTTTTATTGTAAAAATAAAGAGTACTGCAATTTTTTTATTTAAGTTTTTTATCATATAAGTCAAGAAGTTCAAAACATTGAGGCACTATATTGTAATGACCTTATTCAAGGCAAAATAACATTTGGCGTATCAGCTAGTATATTTTATGTGGGCTTTAATTAAAAACGGTGGAATTTTTAGTATCGTCCTTGGCGTTCCTAAATGATACAGTCTATAATATAGTTCTAGGAATGTTGTGGCCCTCGCGTTGGATTTTACCGCAGCGGGTAAAAAATAGATTATATCGTTCCGTGCCACTGTAAAATATTCAAAATAGTTTAAAATTTATTAAAATATATATACACATCTTCGCGCCAAGTCTGTTACGAAGTAGGCAGAGGGTATCGAGTGCCAATTGCCACGATTCCTGCAGACTTGCCTTGCTTACTTCTTCATCCATTTCTTTTTGAAGTGAAAACTTCTTTAGCGGCGGAATGGGTAAAAACTTCTAAACTCGCGTCAGATCGTCAGAACGTAAGACGGTGCATTGCGCATGCGCGAATAAGATGGCGCGAGATCTAAAATAAAACGTAGATTCATAGCTGTTTTTTATTACTTAGATATTTCCGAAGAGTATAAGATGCGCAATGGATAATACGCCGCAATATACCTACCATTACATTCTACACATAGCAGATATGTTTAATATCAATAGACATTGATCTATTTGTTCCATCTTGAAATTAAGCTTTATGTGTAGACGAGCAATGTTCGTTGTACAGATAATATGACGACGCTCCTAGACGTCACGTGGTTTTACTTTAGCGAGTTTTTGTCAAGCCAAACGCAGGTTATTGATATAAAAATAATATTTCTGCATGAAGGATAGTACTTTCATACTGATAATTAAAGCAATTCAAGCAAAATTATTCCCTAACCATTCCAAAATAGCAAAAATGCACTACGTTCATGTTCAAGTTTTCACTTCTGTCGGCATTCCCGGATTGCAAACCATCTTTTTTTCATACAAACACGTTGGTTTCACAGACTCGACACTAACCTTCAAATTTAAACTCAAAATTGTATTTATTCACGTAGATCTATACAAAAATTATTTTGACGCATCTATATAATTCAAAAAACTACCACCGGATCGGAACGCGGCCACTCACTGAGAAGATCCGGCGAAAGAAACTGAGCGGACTTGTCTTTTTTCTTATAAAAATAATTTACAATAGTATATAATATTACATATACAATTACTTTGTAGAGATTGGTATAAGGAGCAATCTAAATATTCTGAAATCTTATAATAACCCTTATTAAAAATTTAAGATTAAAATATATTTATTTATTTAATTATGGACAGTGGTAAATGGAAATACACAAAACGTGGGCATATCTCTAGGTGTACAGATTTGCTCCTGGCAACCCTAAAATTAGAATCTGTAATGAAACAGTGGAAGGCAACATGCACAATAAATATACACCTAAGTAAATAACCTTAACTTAATAGTAATGTAATAAGAATGACGCGTTATACAATAATTAACATAAAAATAATAAATTTATATAAATAAAGAACCTAATGGAAAAAAACAGTATGTTCGAGTGTTAAATATTATTCTTACAACGGTTTTTTGAACTGAATTCCATTATTTGAAAGGTAAAGGAGTTTGAATATAAAAGGAAGTGAGATACAAGAAAACGATATATGCTTACCTACGTGGGCGTTATACGGCTACTGCGACACTCTTGATCGGATTCTAAAAAAATAGATTTTAAGATTTTTTGAAATTTAAGTCCCGTACTTTTAAAATTGATTTAGCAAAGATACCTTAAAATCAGAAATGAATAAGTTTTAAACGTAAATGAGTTTCTAAGAATTTTAAAGGTTTTCGGGATGTGCACATGCTACTATCTTTTTGTAACAAAAGCTTGGCTATGATGCTGAACTCACATGTTGGGAATTAATGTTATCATATGTGGTGACGTGCTGAGCTAGAAGCACCTATAACATCTATGGTGTCTATAAGCTACGGTGCTCTCTTTTCTCCAGGAGAGCCATGTAATTGTTATAATTTAGAAGCATGTATAACCACAAACATTACGTTTAATTTAAAAGAACATAATTTGCTTACTTTAAGGTTGGATTCAATTTTGTGTATTTTTGGCAAGGGTGTTTATTAATTCTTCAATATTTTTTGCCATAAATATCAATAAACTTATTTCATTAAAATATACCTGTTAATATACATTTATGTCAGAGTGTTCCTCAATATCTTAGCTTTTTAATAGCGAAAGATTTAAAGTTTTTAAAATGAATGGAATAAATAACTTAACGCAGAGAAGCCGCAAAAAGTGACTTTACTTTTAATGTTATGACTTGAAATAAGTACAAAAAATTTACTCGATTCCCCTGAATTTACATCGTCAAATGACAAATTCAGACTTGGGGGCAATAGAGCCTTCTTTTTTCAGTGTAGTTAAAAACTAACTGCCGCGTTATGGTAGAAAAATGGTATAGTAAAAATTTATAACTTAAATAACTACCTACTTAGTTTTAAAAGCTCGCACTCACACCGGAAGCTAGTTTCACATTTGTAATTGCGAATGCGCGTTTCTGACTTCAGTCATTTAAGGCTTTACGAGCCCAACCCAATAAAAGAAAATTAAAGTCGTTAAATTGTGTTATAAAGTGTGAACTTTAGGGCATTGAGAAAGTAGTTGAGTTTGAACCTACTGGACGACTAGCCAGAAACAGAAAACTTTATACAATTTAGTTGGGAATCATGGCTATCTTCATAGTCATTAAAATTGAATTTATGTAGTGCGCGTAGTAAAAATATCTTACTTAATGAAGAGAAATCTCTGTAAAATTACATACGTGAATGCACTTTGTTTTAGGAAAAGTTACAATTCATAAATTGGAGTAACAGACTACAGGCCCATCCAAAAAATGGATGGGTCATATGAACCACTAGGTGTCGTAGGACTATCGTCCTCGTCCAAACGCAGGTTATTGATACGAAAATAATATATCTATATAATTCTAAAAACTACCACCGGACCGGAACGCGGACACTCACTGAGAAGATCCGGCGATAGAAACTGAGCGGACTTGTCTTTTTTCTTATAAATATAATTTACAAGAGTACATAATATTACATATACAATTAATTTGTAGAGATTGGTATGAGGAGCAATCTAAACATTCTGAAATCTTATAATAACCCTTATTAAAAATTTAAGATTAAAATATATTTATTTATTTAATTATGGACAGTGGTAAATGGAAATGCACAAAAGGTTGGTCATATGAACTACCAGGTGACGTAGGACGATATAAGAGCATAAAATAATAAGGTTCAGCACTATGCCGTAACTTGTAAGCTGCCCAACTGAGTGCTGGTAAGAATTCAAAAGTGCAGGTAGAGATAATGGATTAGTAGCTGTATTGAAACAGTATAAAACTGATGCCGTACATAATGAAATGACCAAATTATCGTTGAAATGGTCAAAAAATCCAAAAAAAATCATGACTCTGTGGCGCACCATTTTTTTACAGCACTACGCGCTTTCTTATTATTTTCATGGATCAATAGAGGGTAAAAATGCTATACAAAAATATATGACCAAAATGTACTCACTCTACCTGCACTTTTGAATTCTCACCAGCACTGGGTTGGTCAGCTTACAAGTTAAGGCAAAGTGCTGAATCTTATTATTTTATGCTCATAAATCGTCCTATATACGTCACCTGGTGGTCCATATGACCCATCCATTTTTTGGATGGCCTTTAGTCTATAAATAAGAGTAATTGAAAACAGTTTTACTGCGAACCACTTTCGTTGTCATATATACGCGACTCATTTACCGCATATTTTAAAATTTAGCGTTTATGCTTTAAGAAACCCAAAAATATATAAACACACACATACACTCAAAAACATAACCCTCTTGCCACAGTAAAGTAAAAATCATACGTTAACTGATTAAAGAGATTACTTTTAAATAGAAATGCTTCTTCCAAATAAAGCTCTTTTTCTGGTTATTAGTAGGGATTTATAATTCTCTAACATGTGCCTACTGGCTGACCCTATTACGAAATTGAGTCAGATCAATTAATATTAGAAGTAATAACTATATTTTAATACTTATTGGAAAGGAGTGAACCATAATCTTCTTATGTCACTGTTCCCATAAAACCCTATAATCCTACTTCCAACAACTTCATAGGTTGCTTGATCTTAGTTGTAATAAAATATGCTTAGGCTCGAATCAAATTAAAACATACTTTACTTACCGTACTTTGATGACGGTTTTCGTAACAACAAAACATGTAAAATAACCTTTTTTATTATTTTTATCAGTACTATGTATGTATGTATGTTTATAAAAAATCTTAGCAATATATAAAATTAACAGTCTAGACTCGTTCAAATTTACACTGTTCTTTAAAGAGAACGGGTTTTGCTAGGAATTTATGATTTGTTTATGTGAGTATTGATTATAAAACTATTTCAATGATGTTGTTCAGAGCTACATTAGACATTATAAACTATTGGTTTTATTATTTGTAGATTTTTCTTAAATTTCAAGTAATTTTTAAACAGTGAGGTTTCTTTTTTTATAATTAACCAATGGCCTGCTTCGTCTTCGCACGGGTCTTAAATATATGTATCTAACATTTAAACCTTTCTCTTCTGTTAAAAAAAACGTATCAAAATCCGTTGCGTAGTTTTGAAGATTTAAGCATACTCACTTTGTCTATTAAAAAAACCGTATCAAAATCCGTTTTAAAAATTTAAGCATACAAAGGGGCATGTTATTTTCAATTTCTGGATCATGTATCAATGTGATGTTAAAGTTCTTTAGTACTATCACCATCTAACCAGCCAGTTCTTATCAAACGTTTTAAGAAAACAAATATCTGACAGGTCTCTTGATCCGAACACTAAAGATTTTAGAGTTTTGGCGCCATCGTGAATGAAGATGGTCGTAATTTTTTCACAATTATTGAATTTAGTGTAAAATATGAGTAAAATTGGTTAATTTAGGTGGGAATTAGTTTGATTTTGTTCAGTGAAAGTGCACTAATGAAATAATCATGAAGAAATTAGTGTATCGTGAATTTCCTCTCTGCCGGCAAATCTCATAAACGAGCTTGTGTAACGAAACCACCGCCTTACTCAAGATCCAGACAAGACTGTGTAAATAGTGACTAATGACTGAAATAATAAATTAATATAGAAGACATAAATTGAAAATATATAAGAAGAAAAAGATTTATTAATACGGAAGACGTGGCTGTATGGACACAGATCCTTTGCCTTTCCCCGACTGGGATAAAATTAAAAAACAACAACTAAAGATTTTAATGGTGGAAAGTCAACCTGAACTTGATCTTTATTAAACCTTTTTCTTTAGTAATTTTACTGGCGTTTTCGTGTGGCGTTTCGTCTCCAAACGTGTTTTCGTGTTCAGGAAATGGTGATCACCAATAAAGCTGAAGCTGAGTGAAACAGTAAAGCTGTAGCACCTACCCATATGGGCTTATGGGACTGTGCTACCTAATTTGACTAACTTTGACTAGTAGGTGATGCGTTCGTGCTACTACTGTGCCACCTCATATTTTCTTCACGACATAACGGCCATACTTTTCACTGAAATATTTGAAACTAGCTGATCCGGCAAACTTCGTTCCACTGTTCAAAATTTTAAATGTTGTTTTTCCAAGTCGAACAGGATAAAAAAGTATACTATATCGGTTTCCTGATTCTAAGCTACCTTCCTCTCAATTTTCAGCCAAATCGGTTCATCCGTTCTTGAGTTATGAATAGTGTAAATAACTAACACCACTTTCTTTTATATATATTTGAAATATCCACACAAGGTCTGACAGGCTCCTTTTAAAGTTTATCTGCCTGCCACTAATAATTTACACCAGTTTAACTAAACACTGGTGGTAGTTTTGTTACGGACTAAACTAATTTAAAGTTATCGCTATCCTCTTTTCTAGCGATAGAAAGAAACAAAATAAATTTACTGATGTCAGATAATTTTGTACATGACATTTTTACAGGAGTTTAATCTATTGTTCAAAAAACGTTTGTTAAAATCTTCACAAATTGACCTACCCGGACTAATATCACATGTCTAAAATGTTCATCTCATTTCTTTTTGTTTTATTGAAAAAAGATAACCTATACCTAAAATAAGTTTAGTGGGTGATCAGTGATTTGCCACCACTATCCAAAATAACACCCAACTAATAACATGCAACAAATGGATGATGTAGCAGCGTTATTGGTTGAGAATACAATTGTAGACAGTAGTGTTTAGTAAAACATGTGTTCATCGAGTGCTTATTTTTTGTGGTAAATTGGCTTATCTTTAACTAGCGGCCCACCCCAGCTTCGCACGGGTACTATGTCCTCACCTAAAATTGCGCGCCAAAATTCAAATTCGTAACACAATGAGAACGGGTTTTTTAAAAGTCTATGTACTCGTCTGAGGATACAGGGTCTCTAGAGGATAAATAAACCTTCCCCTTCTATCACTTTATCTACTAAGAAACCGCATCAAAATTCGTTGCTTAGTTTTAAATATTTAAGCATACAACGAAACATAGTGTGCAGTGATATTCAATTTTAAAAATATTTAACGAAGAATCATAGAAAATGTTTAAATAACAATTAATCAATATGTATTAATTAAAGTAAGAATATACTTGCACTGTTATATACTACCAGCTGTCTGCCTTCGACTTCGTCTGCATAGAATAATTACGAAAAAAATTCCGTTAAAAAAATGTCTACGTTTGAACTCGGATCTTTCTCGGGTCGACTAGGTTTAAATTTAATATGCATAAGTAAAGCTACTTATGCATATTAAATTTGAACCTAGTCTTGTCAGCAGTTTAGCTGTGAAAGAGCAACAGACAGACAGATTTTTATTATTTATTTTATTAATACGGGTTTTTATTCTTAACGTTACAAAATTAGTCGACTCTTTTCGAATTTTTTTTTATTCTTTTTCGTTGAAGTAGCGGGACAATTTCTATTTTGAAAGAGCTCTTCTTAAGAGCAGCACTTACAAAGAGGATGCTGACGACTACCTTCACTTCAGTCTACCGCACTTGAGATAAGAAGGGTAGTCTTGTCTATGTCTTCAGTCTTCTTCTGATCCTGTAATTTTCTGTATTATTTCGAGTGATAATAAACAGATAACGTCACTTTTTTCTTAAAACTAACGAAGCTTACATGTTATATGTAACAAATATCAAATAAATCGAAGACAACTTTATCATTTGACTACGGATTCCTAGTAAATGACGATATAATATACTTGAGCTCTTTTAAGGAATCTCCATCTTTATAACTATGTAATAATGTTAGTAATTGTATGCATCAATAAAATATAATTTATTGTGGAGGTATGGTTCAAGTTTGGGCGGAAGCGTGGGCGGAGCGCGGGTTTTAATGAGAGTTATGGGCGTTGCTTTAGTATAAATTTGAGATTTAGATATTTGAAGGGGGGATAGTAATTAATATTCTAAAACATTTACTGATTAAGTGTTTTAGTCATCATCATCTGATTAATCTTGATAAACCGTTGTTTACAGCCTCAAGCCCATATGTCAAACCCGAAGACCTCCTACACAGGAAATCATTGGTCAAACCTTTTGCAAATACACATGGGTTGAAAGGTATCTTTTAAACCAGATTTCAATAATGACAAATATTGTCTTTATGGCGGTAGCAGTAAGTACCTTATGTGTAAAAGTTTAGAATTGGAACACGTGTCTTTTCTTTCTTTCTTTAGGTTTTGGCATTCACGTTAGTATTTAGCCATTAGTCAAGTAGTAATTTGCATCAAAATTTATATCAATTTAAATTTATTTTAATCAGTCATAAGTCGTCAGTAAGTCATGTCAGACTCTTGGGTAAAACGGTGGACTTTTTAGACAAGCTCATGTAATGAGTTTTGGCGGCAACGAGGAAATATACGATACGCTAATTTCTTCATGATTATTTCATTTGTGCACTTTCACTGAACAAAATTGTACAAAATGCCACCAAAATTGACTAATTTCAATCAATATTAACACGAAATTCAATAATTATGAAAAAACTTCGACCCATCTTTTCTCTCGATGGCGCCAAAACTCTCTGGAACACGTGTCTACAATTATATTTTGATAACAAAATGCAAATCTTTTTTGGACCAATTTTAAAAATTTTGGCAAATTAATAATACCCAGTTTAGTTTTTTACAATTATAATACAGTCGCCTCACAGGTTTTTTCTGAAAACTAAAAAAAATTTTATGGTATGGAAATATTAACATTTTCATTTTTTTCTGTTTTAGAATATAAATTAAATCACGTGAAATTCGTAAACACATTTATGTTTATAAACACTAACAATAAATTTGAACTACTTAGATATATAAATCAAAGATAATTTATGAAATCCGTATCTGAGTCATTGTTACTCTAGGACAGCCTTTCCCAAAGTGGGCGCTATCGCCCCCTTGTGGGCGCTGGAAGCCTAGAGAGGGGCGGGAAACAAACATGAAAAAATGGTTTTATTGAAGTCCAGGCGAGACATTTATATGTTATTATTGAGGTTTTTGACGAAAAAAACGAGGAGGGGGCGCTACAAAATTACTGATTTTCAAAGTGGGCGTTACATGAAATAAGTTTGGGAATCTCTGCTCTAGGATAAGGCACAGAGTATTTGATAAATCAAGACTAGAGTTTTGATGTCTTTGATAATGAATCAATACAGAATTATATTCTGATAGTGGCAGGCTTCATATGTGACCCTCAGACCGTGTCACATTGCACGACCATCCTGAGATCGGTAGTGATACATGTGACAACATAGCCTTTAATATTAACCCCATGACATTGTATGCTCTTTATTGTATACTAGCTGATCCGGCAAATTTCGTATCACTTGACATTAACAGACAGGTACTAACAGTTTGTGCGGAAACAATAAAATACTGTTTTTTTCCATTTCACTGCAGTTTTCTCGGTTTTTCTCTTCATGAAAATCCTATTTATATGTAATTAAATACGAATTATTGTCATCATGAGACTGAAAAATACGTTATTATATATATAGATATAATATTTGTACATACATACTTACATATCTTCACACCAAGTCTCTTACAAAGTAGGCAGAGAGTATGGTGAGCTAAATATCACGATCCTTCCAGACCTGCCTGACTTTCATACAAACACGCTGGTTTCGGAGACGTCATCCCCCTCGGTTAATATCCCAAGTCAACCAAGGTGTCCCAGGGGAACATCCATCCATCACATTCGCATTCGCAGATGTGCTTTATCGATCTTCAATCTGACATTCTTTCCACATGACCGAACCAGCGGAGCATGCTCTTTGTTATTTTAACACCAACACTTTCTTTCAATACTACTCTTTCTCGGATCTCACAGTTACGAATGTGGTCAGCGAGTGTTACACCACAGATTTTCCATAGCGCTCTTATTACGACAGCAACATCTCTCATGCTTTTTCTTACATACTCAACTCTTGCTTCCATACAAGTTATTAACTTAGTAACAGTTTTAATAGTGATATATTTTTAGTATGGGAATAATTTTAGTTGATTTGTTTGTGGAGAAAAAATCGGATCTCTCATGTCACATTTTGCATCCATCCAGTGAACTGTAATGTACGCTATTGTGGTGCATCGAGTTTTTGACTTTTGACCGTATCTTCACTTCACTATACGTAATTCCTATTATATTCAACTAATATGGATAAAATATGGCCCGGTTACTATATTATAAATAAATAAATATGCCTGGCCAAATTACACAAATTGAATCTAAGCTCAAAGCAAGCAAATTACGAGTTATGGGTGTCAGTCAACCATTCTAACACATAAAGATTTTTTTGTACAAATAGGGGTGCGCTAGTCCAGCGGCAGTGGGATATAAACTTAAATTACAAATATTATTTATAAATTGTGTCAAGAACAAAATTTGGCCAAGTCTATCAATTCTTGATTTGTGTATATCATAAAATTAACATCTTTTAATGAAATAATTTTTAGATTTTAAAATCTTTTAATAATAAGCGATACCTCGATCAGGTCTTTCAATTAAAAGAATCCGCAACGAAATCGATACATTTGTTCAAAAATTATGATGCCACAGATACACACACACACACACACACACACACACACACACACAAACACGCAAACACATACATACAAATGCACGTGGCTAAAAATAGAACTAAAGTTTTGATGTCCTTCAGGATAAAGTAGCAAGGAGCTACTTATTGACAGACAGCGACAGACCCCAGATGATAATCCCGGACCGACTCTCATTGTGCTGGTCTGTCATCTAGTGGATGGCATACTGTGCCGTATGCCGTACCACTCAATGATACACTTTTGTCACGTAGTATAGATACTACGTTACAAAAATCTCTAATAATTTTCCTATCTAAGAAATCTCCAATAATTTTCCTATCGTAATGACTGGTAGAAGTTTGATGCTATCGTCTAGATACTCATTATTTTACTTAGCGTGTGTTTATCACCTAATTCCTCATAAACGGCTGGGCCAATTAAGTTGAAATTTTGTAAATATTTTTTGGAATTTTATTTTAGTAAATTTATTCTGGTATGTATCTAAGTATTTCTATGTATTGTTGACTTCCACCTATAACACAAACATATAATTTGCTAACTTTAGGGTTATATTCACTCTGTGGAACTTGTTCAGGGTTTTTTTTCACAACAATGTTGTGTTGGAACGCTAACTCGTTTTGATTATTCCGATTATTTTCTGAGGAACGCAGTTTTGATGTCCTTCATAATGAAGCAATAAAAGCTTATTATATTGTGACAGTGGTAGACTCCATGCGTGGCTCCCAGACCGTATCTCATTGTGTGACCATCCGGTGGACGGTAATGATACACTATTGTCGCGCGTCAGGTTACCTATGATATTTTTTACTGTAATGACTGGTTATAGAGTTGTTTGTGTCGTCATTGTTATAAAAATGTATCTTGAAAGAGACAGAGCTGCACTATTTTGTACCTGAATTTCTACTTTCATCAATATCAAACCGGTTTTTCAGAAATGTAAATATTGTTTTCGCTACGAATTTGATAAAACATAAATGTTGAGTGTGTTGAATCGCCTTTGGATCTAGCGGTTCGGCGTTGAGCTTGACTTCTGGAGGTTCGATCCCCGGGTCGGGCATCAAAATATATATGTTCAATTTTCTAATAAAATTAACGTTGCCCTGGATTGGATACGTGCCCGGTTGACGATAGGCTTGCCACCTATCACATAGTAAGTATCTCTTTAATCTTAAGCTTGCACACTGTCTACCTATCGGTTTTTATTTTGTATCGTTTTTCTCTATCTTAGGTTAGCTGTAAGATATCTCTTGTAAGAGATAAGCTCGCCTTTTGTACAATATTTATATTTGTATTTTCTCACTGTCAATTTTATATTACGTGTACAATAAAGTGTAAAATAAATAAATAAAATAAATAAATAGTAAGACTTATTGTCTTTGGCTGGTCATGCGGCCCTGGTTGTGCCTTTACCTACTCCTACGGGAATATGGTCGTGAAGATGCTCTAAATGTTGAATTAGACTTCAATTCAGGTGAAGAAAATCAGCAGAATTTTTTGAATATCTTACAGATTTTAATTCAAGTGAAAAAAATTGGAGTTACAGACGTCCCTGTTTTCATTCCAATTATTTTTTCGGTAGCGTCTCTTATGCTATTTTTAACATACACACACACTATGTCAATATCTGATCTAAATGTATTCAAACTTGAATCTCTCATAGTTATTTTTATCAAAATAAAACGTATAAATTTAAGACAAAACTGCAAAATATGCAAATAATTCTTAAAACCGAAACTTAAATAATGGGGTCAGCTTCGAGAACAAAGATATCGTCCTGGTGGTCTTTGCAACGAAAATGTTGAGCTAAATCTGATAAAACAAAAGGTATTTTCTTTATAGTGCTCGGAATCTCGGAATTTTATTTACCGTAGACGTCAAACGAAGCGCTGAACCAATTTCAATAGATTTTTTAGTGTCACTTCAAAGAGATTTCTCATAATATTGTAACTGGAAAAATTGTGACATCAATAAAAAAAAAGCTGCTTACATATTATTATTAAATATAGCTATTTTTTAATTGATAGTGGACAATAAAGTATGTCATTAATTTAAAGTACTAGTTCAGGGTTTGCATATGAACAGTTTATTTCCTTTTTTTATTGTTTTATGTTTTTGCAGTGCTGTGTATGTATGTTTAGCTAATTTCTTCTAAACTGCAGTCTTTTATAACTGAGCCTATTTTTGTAGGAAATGCGCTTTCAAGTTTACCAGATAATTTATACTCTTTGTGTTTTAATTTGTCCCACTCCATACAAAGTACAAACTAAAATAATCCAAGATCGAAGTCAGAATGTATCGTTTCCGAACGAACGATATATTATCATTAGTCCGATATACGGATTATCGAATCTCATTAAAATAACTCCCCGTGATTTATGTAAACATGGTCATATCGTGTAATAGTCCACAAATTACAATTCCAACATTAAGTTAATGATATGATAATATGGAATATATTTTACGTTTGTCTGCGTGTGGGTTTAATCGTGTGTTGAGATATTGTAGGTACTAGGGGAGCATAAAACAATAATGTTATCTTGTACATAAAATTCTCGTGTCACAATGTTCGTTCCCGTACTCCTCCGAAACGGCTTGACCAATTCTCATTAAATTTTGCGAGCATATTGAGTAGGTCTGAGAATCGGCTAACATCTATTTTTCATACCCCTAAGTGACAAGGTATAAGGACTGGACTTATACATCGTATAAGTCGCAAGTAAAAGCGACATGGATCTATACTTATATTAATATGTTATACTAAAACTTTGGACCCCTTTTTTACGAAAATTGCGCAGACGCAGGAGCATAAAATTTGGCACACTTGTAGTTTATGTGTAGGAGAAGTGCATAACGCTAATATTTTTTTAATAATAATGCTTATAAATTATATTAAATCAATAAATAAAACATTACCCACACTACCCTTCATTTGACGCCCACAAACAAATATATTGATGGTAACGATAAAAGATCACAGATGTGATCTTTTATCGTAAAAGTTTGGAAACAAAGTAGTCGGTCCTGAGAAATGAAGATGGCGTTCTTGTCAACAAGATATTAAAATTTATAATGGTCGAATTTCGACCAATGGGCGACCACTAGTAGATATAGTTTTGAACAGTAATAATTCGTCACCACTCACTAGTTATCAAATGCCAAGATTCTAATTGGTTAGTTAGGAAGCACTAGTGATTACCAAAACAATTTAAATCATTTAGGCATGAGACCGTTCAAACATAAATTAAAATCTCGTTTAATTACTAACGTAGATAGAATGAGTAGAGTAAAATTTATTAAGATATCATAGAAAATATTAATGCAGCTGCTTTGCATAAGACAAATCGTTCTTGCTAGAAAATGATCAATGGCTTATATTATTGGAAATCAATTAAATCTTATTGATTTATGATTTCTGATCTCACTAGTTAACGTATTAGGAAATTAGGTCAGCCTTTTTAAGGGCAGTGAACTCAGATTGAGGTCAGATAGACCCCCTGAGGGGCAAATGATAGCTAAGGAACCTATTTAAGATTTCTATAAAGTAACATATCCAAGACTGTGATCTTAGTAACAGAGGATAGCGGAGAATTTTTGTCTTTTTTTAATTACAATTGTTCTTTTTTCTTAAAATGTACAATTGAATTCCTCTAAATGTTGACTATAAAAATTAAGCTTTAAATTAATTTATAACATTTATGTATTTCTCCTTACCCAAAACTAGAGTCTGCAGAAGGGGAAATAATATCGAGCACTGTGACCTGATGGCACCGCTACCTTCCCTAAAAGTACATTTAGAGTAATACGTTTTTTTGGTAAATCAACTTAGTTTTTCCTCTATTTTTTATAGAAGAGGCAAATAGAGAAGAGGCGCATATGGCAAGTTGGATAGCCCTAACGAAAAGTGATCACCGTAGTCCGGGGACATCTACAACACAAGGAGTATCACATATCACCGTATTTATCCGGATGCACTGAGTAGAACAGAACATCTGCCTCTCTCTGCACGATTAGTCCTAAGAGGCGAGTACAAGTTAAACTATAAGTGATTACCAACCAAAGGACCCCTCGTGATTCAGTGCTATGCAACGATTTGCCCCGATAGGTGTCCACCCCCTTACTCATGCCAGCCGCCTTAATTACTCTGTCATATTTTGGTCCGGAATGTAGGGTAGACTGTAGACTTTCACAATAGGACTACAATCTCGGCCACACGACAGCAATGCTCCTATAACGTCTATGATGTCTATAGGCCACGGATAAAGAATAAATGAAACCTTCAATAAATGAATACGCTATTTTCTTGAAGGTTCCCAAGTCATATCAGTTTAGAAGTACTGTCCTTAGTAACTGATTCCAAAAATGTTTTCTGTGAGGTAAGAAATGTTTTCGCTACAGTAGAAGCCCACCACTAATCAAGGTCATGGGCATGATACGATAAGTTCCAAATGAAATAGAGTTGTTATAGGGCTACCGCTGTCGTTTAAGCACCCGCTACTTCCAAGTCATAACCTTAAAATACATTTACTCTGTTGATTTTTATGACACAATGATACGTCTCAATGAAATCGTCTGTAGATTGAAGTTATTAAATAAATGAATGCAGCGTAGAAAACATGCTGTCACAATAAAAAAAAATATATAGCGGTCCTGCGCATTTAGGGTCCCATAATATGAAACTTTGCTTTTTCTATGGCATTTCCAAAAGTACTATATATTTTTCCTACTCCTAAACGTACGTAACGTTAGGAATTTATGCTAAAATTAAAATTGAATTCAGGGTCATATTATATTTAAATAACTACATAGTTTATAACAAAGTCTGTATAAAGTCTGTCCGTATTTAAAACAAGATCTTTAAAACTACGCAACGGATTTTAATACGATTTTCAATGTTGTTTCGATAATTTAATCCCGTAGGTTTATAAAAGTCATTTTCCGCTGTCTGTCCGTATGAATGCTTACATTTTTTAAAATATGTAACGGATTTTAATGTGGATTTCACTGGTGTTTAGACAATTTATTACCGAAGGTTTATATATACAACACAGTATTTGTATAGTCGAGAAAATTGCAGATTTTATCACGAAACCGCAAAAAACGATTTTTTGGTCGCTTCCATTGCGTGCGCTGGCTAAACTGTTTCAGATAGGTAGATCAAATAATGTACTACAAAAATGTATATCACAAAAAAGCATACAAAAAAGGTTGATTCACAGTAACCATTTTTATCTCCAAAAATATGTTTAAAAACAACTTTATTTTCAAAAGCTATTTTCTCTTTATCAGTAAGGATTAACCTTATCTTCAGAAGTAACCTAGCTACCTTGGTCATTTAATGTAGATCTAAACGGCACTATTTTTCATTTAAATGAACAGGTACTTAGCACTTACTTAATTATGACAGACTAACGGTCCGGTACGTGCTTCGCTACATATATGACCACTATTTCTAGTCGGCTTTGGCATTGTGTGAAAATGATAATCCTTTTCAAGGGCTACAGTGATAACTTACCATTAGTAAAATCATATTTTGTTTGTTTGCCTTTTCTACAAAAAAAAAAGATACTTTAATGCCGTGCTATGAAGTCGCATGCGTAGGCTAAAAAGCTTTAACCGGCTAACATCAAAAGTATGAACATTTTTTACAGAATTTGACCAGGTATCTCTATTTTTATGGCTAAGACTAAACATTTATTAGAAAACTTGTGTCGAATAGATAAAGTTAATCGATTTTTTTATGAGCGTGCCGCTTACAATCACTTAAAGCTATTAAGGGAATACATTAACGACAAAACAAAGTATTATTTAAGAGTTTTACCGGGTATCTATATACTAGTTTTCTTACAGGCTGGGCAGAGTCTCAACAGATGACGCTTGCTTCATTTGCTCCATTAACATCATTATCATCAGATTCCGAAAACTTTTTCCCCGTTTTTTCCTCGTATTGGTCCGGGCTCCTTTGCAGAATAGACCATCCGCCTTCCTGCCAGGCAGCTCGTAAAAGACGAGCATAGGCTTACCGCCACTAACACCGTGACATCCAACTACGTGGTAGAGTTCCGCAGCGACTCGCCCGGATTGGTCGCTTACCTATTCCTGCCGCCATAACGTCCAATGCTTGCCGTTGACGTGTTCCGGTTCGGAGGGTAAGGTAGCCGGTAACCTACTTTGGTCAAGGTCTAACATCCCGGCCTCAGGTTGGCAACTCACCATTACCACCTTTGGTGTCCGTCTGCTTGTTTGGATTCCAATATCATAAAAAAAGGCTGGGCAGAGTCTCATCAGAGAATGTAACCTTTGCTTCCCTTGCTCCATTAATATCAGGCTGTGTAAGATTCCGAAAACTTCACGCAAAACGGAATTTTGTATAGAACTTAATTCGTAATTTAACTGGTATTATATTCTTGGATAAACCAAAGAGAGTCAGGTGTGTTAACGTCTTGTAGTTAAACCGTGTAAATTAAATGTAGGTACCCGGGGAGACCAAGGCTGACATTTCACGATCAGATCAATCGGATATTATCCGAGGGTGGTGTCAAGAGTCTCCGAAACCGGCGTGTTTGTATGAAAAGGGTTATGAATGTGAAGGAAGCAAGACAGGTTTGTCAGGATCGTGAGGTCTGGCACT
The DNA here is from genome assembly GCA_002245475.1 of Calephelis virginiensis. Classification (NCBI taxonomy): domain Eukaryota; kingdom Metazoa; phylum Arthropoda; class Insecta; order Lepidoptera; family Riodinidae; genus Calephelis; species Calephelis virginiensis. The sequence continues at coordinate 121,254 of NJDC01000160.1, forward strand.
CGATACTCTCTGCCTACCCCGCAAGGGACTTGGCGTGAAGATATGTTGTTGTTGTTGTAGTTAAACCTAACAGGAAGGAGGCTCCCTTACCATCTGTTATTATCCATCACCGAAAAATTTGATTAAAATCAAAAGAAAATCGTATGGAACCCTTTATCTGGGAGTCCAATAAGTTGTCTACAAAACCTACATACAGACATTTTATAATCGATTTTTTTACGAATATGGCTTTCTGTACACCAGCCTTTCCCAAAATGGGCGATAACGCCCCCTTGTGGGCGCTGGAAGCCTAGAGGGGGGCGGTATAAATCTTGAAAAAAATGTTTTTTTTTATACTAGGCGCAACAAATATGTTATTGAGGTTATTGACAAGAAAAAAACGAGGGGGGGGGCGTTACAAAACAACTGATTTTCAAAGTGGGTGTTATATGAAATAAGTTTGGGAACCTCTGATGTACACTATAACGGCTGTTTCATACCGGGACAGCAGCAGCGGCTTCGAGCACTTTTAGATTTTAAACTCTACATATCTACATAATTAAAAGAACAACATTGCGCAAAAGAAAAGAGCGCACGACTGCCACGGTGGCGCGAGCAGATACGCGACTTGTATCTGTAGTACCTACGGCTACCCTTTCCTTTTTTTCCTTTTTCTGTTTCTCTCTTCATATTCTTCCTCAGCAATAAGCGCTATAATAACTAATTCCATCATTTTCAATTCAAACACACGAGTTTGCTTGCCGAATGAAGAAACCAAACTGGTCAGAGGAGACCAGGCGAGTGGTCGCGAAGCTGCACGTTGCCAGCGGCTCATCGTATTCTACAGATCGCTGAAGGCCGCTGCTGGCCTCTGCCATTCCGGTGTGAATAGACCCTAATGATAGAAAATACTACGTTTTGTTGTCGCTTACTAAAAAATATTTCTATTAAAAGTTAACTAAACCTACTGAACCTGAAAATTAGGAGTCAAGCTCGTAATTTTTACTTTTTTAAAATCTAGAGGCTGCAATTCTCAGGTGTCCGAATAATGAAATGAATAATTGATGTTGTCACTCACGGTCCATGCGTCAGTAGGACAAATGGTTCCAGTATCTTTACCACTAACTCGTTCAGATTTGTCAGAAATATGACTAAACTCGGTAAGTGCAGGCATAACTTGTTTTGACATTTATTGCGTGATTATATTGCTAAGATATTAATATGCCATTCACACAAGCTTTCATTAAACTTGCCTTTTATGTGAAGTTCACAATTTGTAACTGAAGTTAAATATCAATCCTCAATCAATATAAACTTAATTCAATTTGATGTAGTGCATGTTTAAATAAATAAATAAATATCTCTGGACAAGTCACACAAATTGAACCTAAACCCAAAGTAAACAAATTATATGCTTGTATTATGGGTGTTAGTCAACGATTCTAATACATACAAATACTTAAATAGATACCTGAATATATTTAATGAACACCCAGACCCGGAAATGCGGACATCTAAATGTTCATCACACAAAGGCTTGCCTCCGTCGGGAATCGAACCCGAGCGTCGCAGTTGGTCGGGGTAGTTAGGCGTGTACGCTAGCCACTCGACCAACGAGGCGGTCAATATGTTTAGCTAGTTGAATTCTAAATTCAAATCCAAAAAAAAAACATTCTCCCGAAAATGGCAGAACCGTTATTTGTATATTTCCTCATATCATAGAAATCATTTTTATTCACATTAACCTTACAAGTGGCACTTGTGATTCTTCTATATAGTACTAAATCTACCACCGGATTGAAACGCGGCCACACACTGACGTAGATAGTTTAATCCTGTTAATATTATAAATGCGAAAGTTTGTAAGTATGGATGTATGGATGTTTGTTACTCTTTCACGCTCGAATGGCTGAACGGATTTGTCTGAAACTTGGAAGACAGATAGATTGTGACCTGGATTAACATATAGGCTATTTTTAATCCCGATCGTACACCGGGTTTCTGTGAAAACGCGGGCGAAGCCGCAGGTAGCAGCTAGTATTCAATATGTAGCTGTATTGTAGAATTTGATCAATTATTTTTCAAATTTTAAAAGTCAAAATTCTGATTTCATTCTATTTTCAAATGAGATTTTACTAAATCTGGTAAATTTCTCGCTACGTTTATACCGTGATTATATTTTTAAGATATTAATATTGCATTCGGTTAAGAAAGAAAAACAAAACTTGTAACAATAGCTTGACGGGCCCGCTTAATATTTTTTTTAAATAATGCAATAAATACTTTGATTCAAATACAAATATACATTCTAAACGATCTTCCTAAGATGGTAAATTCAATATTTTTGAAGTGAAAATTTCTTCAGCGTCGTTGCGCATTTTTTTGAAATGGGTAAAAACTTCTACACTCGTTAAGACACGTCACTTAATCGAAAATTCGTCAGAAGGCGCAGGATGCTTGCGCGAATTAGATAGCGAAGGGCACTTGCGCGAATGTTCGTGTTGTCATGCTTATGTGCGATAGCGCAATAAATGAATATTATAGTCTACCACATAAATGATAGTACTTTCATACTGATAATTAAAGCAATTCGTGCAAAATTATTCCCTAACCATTCTAAAATATCAAAAATGCACAACGTTAATATTCAAGTTTTCACTTCTGACGGCACCGGAGTGCAACCACTCGTTTTTTTAAGTGACAAGTATTGAAATCATAGAAAATTCTAGGTACAATATGGCGGATATATGCTTACTTTCAAAAAGTATTTTGTGGGTTAACAATTTGATGTAATCTCTAAAACTAATTATCGATATCACAAACAATCAATCGGTTACAAAGACAAATAGCTCCGACATCCAAACGACGAACTAGTTCACAGGATTTGCTTGAATTATGACTAAAGTCAACGAGTAGCAACTGGCAGGCTTAACTTGTTTTGACATTTATATCGTGCTTACATTTCTGAAATATTGCACTGAGTTATGATGCAGTTACTCTCGCTTTTCGTGTCTTAGCGGTTTGTGTCTTTTTGTTATATGTACAAGTAGATAAAAGTAAAAAAGTCGGCAGACTTGTACACCCGGTGTAGCATCTTAAATACAGGACAGCGATGCTTTAATGTCATCTATATCTAAGTAACGGTTGCATCTTTCTTTATAGACAACTAGCAATTACCCGCGGCGTTACCCGCGTGGTTAATGGTCCCGAAGGAACATTTTCGGGATAAAAACTATCCTATGTGTAATCCAAGTTACTCTCTATGTGTGTGCCAAATTTCATTAAATTCGGTTCAACAAATTTTTGCGTGAAGGAGTAGCAAACAAACAGACGAAATTTCGAATTTATAATATTAATAAGAATGTGTGCTTGTTTGCTACTTATGCCATAAAAACAAGGAATAGGCAAGGCAGTTCTATTCTAAAATATGGGATAATAACAAACCCATCATTTAAGTGTTATGTTAATATTTTCTGCATTACTGCATACAATCATTATATATTACAAACTATACGATATTAATGATAGCTTCTATGTTTATACTGATTACAATAATAGTGCTAAAATGGTTCTTAAATAATATGAATTTCTACTTATCCTCAACGTAAAGGCTCGCTATCTTCACAAAACTTTTATTATAATGTCAGTGTAGATACTACAGACATGTTGACGAGCGGAGCGGAATAAAACCGCTACTCAAACACTAACTGATATCGCTCCTGATGCTTCTACGACCTACAATGATCTACACAATTATTATAAAAAAAATTAAGTTTAATGGAAGTTCCCAAACATAAGTATAATATAATTCACGGCAGCATTAATGTGTACTATGCCCTTGTAATCACTACATTCAATAGCTACTAGTGCAGTGGTAGCTTCGTTGGCACCAACTAGACTACAATATACTAAAACTAAATTGTAAACACCTTAAAACCTAGGAGACCTAAGTTGACATTCTGTAATCAAATTAATCGGAATTTATCCAAAATTGGCGTTAAGTCTCCAAAATCGGCTTATTTATATATGTATAATTTGCCGCCTCTGTAGTTTAGCGGTCCAGGTGTTGGACTTGACTTAATGAGGTCCTGGATTCGATTCCCAGGTTGGGCAACAAAAAGAAAATATGGTCTATCCAATTGTCTAATAAAAAAATAATGGTCGGGATTGGATATGTGCCCGGTTGGCGATAAGCTTGCCACCTATCACATTGTGGGACTTAGTGTCTTCGGCTAGGTGTGGATGTCCTGGTGGTGCCCCTGCCTACCTCATCGGGGATAAGGGCGTGAAGATACTTACTTACTTACTTTAAATAATAATTAATGTAAATAAAGCAAGGCTGGTCTGCAAGGATCGAAACGTTCTACACACCACGTAAAAGACTTAGCGTGAAACAAGTAATTAAATTCAACTTCCTGTTCTAGATATGACTAAAAAGACAGAAATTAATTATTATAAGATTTATTATAACAACAAAATAACAAACCTGATGCTACCCTTCCTTCCCAACCGAAGAATAGTCATGACATGTTTTAAATAACATTGGTTCATCTTGAAGGTTTTTTATTAGTTGTAAAAACTCCACTGAAACATCCCAATCCCAATACAACCATGGCCTTAGACCAAGAACCTGCTATCTGCCGCCTTAATAACGACATACTATTTTACGTCGCGTTCAATTTAACTCTATCAGACAACACAGACAAACATACATTGACAACATTACATTTAGACAAGTTAATATTTATAAATACTTCTAGCTGAGTATTACTTTAACTTTTATTTTTTGCTTTTTTTAATTTGATGGTGTTAGGTCGAACCAAATTTTTACTAAATGAATCAATTTTGACGTTTATTTTTTAAATGTATAATTCTTGATCATGTTATATTCTCGTAAGTTAGTGATTTGACAAGTATAATAATAAGTGTAGAAAGTGATTATTATGTTTTAAGTTCTTTCGAAGAAACAACAAAAACCTGTTAAATTAACTTCGTTTAAAATTTTGGAAATTAAATTAAAGGGTTTTGTAGCTTTACTGCGTTCAAAAATTTTTTCATACTTTGGCAATACAGAAACATACAATGTCAAATGATAAATATGGTCAGTACATACTTATTTTTTTAAGTTATAATTGAGAACTGTGTATATTCACGTCCATATACCCTAGACCACCTACGACTAGCCGAAGGCACTAAGTTTCACAGTGTGGAAAACCTGCTGGGCACGTTTCCAATGCCGGGCCACGTTATTTTAATTACAAATTTCAAACACCTTTTCTATTATTTCTTTTGTTGCCAGACCCGAAAATCTAACCTGGGATCTCTAGAAGGCCAGTGCGACGCCGTGCCCTTAGACCACAGAGGCTTTCTTTATTAGAAATTTGTTCAGTAATAATAGCATACGTTATTTATGTTTTATTTATGCTATTTATATCAACGCAAGGGTAGGCCGTACCTCTACTTGTATTTAATTGTAGATAGGCTAGTAGCAGTTGTGAAATCAAACAAAAACTAGATATGACAAGCATTTTGTTCCAGTTTATTCTGTTATCATAAACTTATGGATTATTGAGCAGGAAACATAATTTCTCTGTATCACCGCTGCAAAATCTCTCATTAAACCGGTGTTACCCACTCACTGTTGTCTGTTTGTTGATAACAATTGTACGAATTACGAAGTTCTAAGGAAACGTTGTATTTTCTTCAAAAGAACACATATCCCTTTCTTCCATCAAAATATTGTAAACTATTAAACTAGACGTCCGACGACCCTCGCACCGCCACCTATTGCTCTTGTTTAGTACCAAATGAAAAGAATTTATTTAGCATATTTTTGTAGTGGGGGATAAAGTCCTTTATATTCCTTACCATCTCTTTACTTGTTAATTTTTTTATAATTTTTAAAAAATGAAAATACTACAGGCTACTAAAAAGGGTAGTTTTCAATATACATATAAGTGCTGTTAAATTGTTATTAAAATAAGTCTAAAATTATTAAATTTAAATGAAAAATGGAGTAGAAACTGTCATTTTTTTTTAAAAAAAAAGCTAAATTAGGAAATGTTTTTTGAAAATAAAAAAATGTGTTTATTAACACACCACTTGACAATTTTCGCTTACATGTTCTTACGTTAAATTAAATAGTAGGTTTAATTATTTAACACTAAACTCGCAAACGCCTGTCGGGCAATAAAAGTTTGTATGTTACTCATTTTAATACTAAGTAACAAAATTTCAAAGTTTCAGTAATTTAATTATTAAACATCTATACGACAGTAGCTACTACTGATGTCAGATGTGTTAACGACAAAAATATTTTGTATTACCTTATGCCTTATTTATTTTTATCGTCACAAAAATCTACGACAACTTAAAAAAAAATCAAAACTTTGTTAGTAAATAGGTTTGTAATATTCCATTAATCTTGTGATGCATAAAAATTAACGACCACGTAGCCTATTTAAGTGAATAAATTAAAAGTTTACATAACTAAATTAATAATAAATCTAAAATTTAATGCAAATGTTGATTAACGAAAATTAATAAAAATCTCATTAAGGCAAAGTTTCCAATAACTACCAATTCGCTGATTGGAAGGTACAGTTGGAGACATATTTTCTAAATTTTAAAAAATAGTTCTTCCTCCAAGTTAATGTCGTCAAAAAATAATAAAATCAACAATTTTTCAGATCATCAAAACACTCAATATTTTTTCCAAAATCAATGACATAATATTGGCAAAAATATTATGTCAGGGCTTAAAATTACCAATTTATTAATAAATTCGTATTTCAAAATCTTTCATCTAAGATATATTTTTATGTGGTTGTGCCTAAGCAAAGTTAGCCTTCCCTACCCTAAGTTTTGACATTCATCTCAGAATTCCTTTTGAAATTAAAAAAAGAGCTGTCAGGATCGTTAGGACGTTAACATTAAATAAACTAACAGACTTACTTGAAATCGTTAACCACTGGTGGTAGAGAGCTTTGTAGCAACTTACCTTGTTAAAGATAAAGTATTTTTTGGTCTAAACATTGTTCCTAATTATCCCCGAAGAGATATGCAGAGGAACACCCGAGCCGCCCACGACTAGCCGAAGACATTAGCAGTCGCACTCAGAGACGTCACTTAACATTTGATCTGTCACTTTTGATTGATTGATTTGATTTGAAAATATCAACTTAAAGACCAATTAAAAAATAGTTGACATCTCTGAGAGCGGCCATAAGTCCTCAATGTAAAAGGTGGCAAGCCTATCGCTAAACGGGCATATACCCAATCCCGGCAAAGTTTGTTTACTAGAATATTTAAAAGAAACACATTTTCGTTTCTTTGCCCGACCAAAAGAAAACCTCAAGAAATTCAAATAGGTATTGTACGAAAGTTCAAATATTGCCCAAAAACAATCGCACATTTGGCAATTGACATTAATGTTGATTACTTAATTTTTAATTTTCAATGTATTAGGCGCAAATAGGAAATATTGCAAAATTAAAACTAAATTAACTGGCACAAAAATTGTTTTTTTTAATTACTTTTCAGCTTGTATTTAACACAGATTGTAGTTAACTTTTTAAATTAATCCAAGAAGGTGATTGTAAATGTATACTTCTTTTTTCATGTGTATTGCGATTACTCGGACACCACCAAACGGGTTTTATTGGCTAGTATCTTCACGCCCATATTCTCGAAAGGGTAAGCAAGGGCACTACCAGGGCACCCACGACTAGCCTAAGACACTAAGTCCCACAATGTGATAGGTTTCAAGCCTGTAGGCAACCGGGCACATAACCAATCCGGGGCAACGTTACTTTTATTAGATAATTGAAAATACACATTTTCTAATTTGAGATCAAACTTGGCACCTCAAGAAGTCAAGTCCGACGCTGGACCGCTAGACCACGGAGGCATTTATTTTGATTTGTTAGTTCATTTTTAGAGAAGTTGAGACAAGTTGTTTTCAAGTTGTATTCACTGATGTATTCTTTTTTATGTATTTACCTCAACGATGTGACAGTGATAGAAATCGCATTATGCAGTTTTCCTGCACTTAAATTATATTGCATAAGCTTTTTATTGCTGTGAGTGTACACTTAAGAATGGAACTGTTTAATACCCACGCGAAGTACTGTAGAGCCAATTAATTGTTGATTTATAAACCGCACTAAACTGATTTGTTTATTTATTACCCACAATCAGACTCCATGCCTCATTATTGGGATGGGATGTGGAAAGCTAACTTGCTTATTATAAGAGCGAATGATATTTCTCTCTGCAATAGAATAAAAAAACGGGTTGCAATCCGGGAGTGCCGGCAGAAGTGAAAACTTGAATATTAATGTAGTGCATTTTTGATATTTTGGAATGGTTAAAGTTTTCACTTTAGAAAAACACATATTTACAATTACTTCAAGAACTGTATGCTATCCAATAATGTCTAAAAGTTTTCCATACTAGGTATATTTGATGTTAATAAACACTTGTACTATTCCACATATCAGAAAACCTGCTGAAACTTCTTAAGTATGTTCACACCCATATCCCCGAAGAGGTAGGCAGAGGCACAACCAGGGCACCCACGACTAGCCAAAGACTAAGTTCCACAATGTGATAGGTGGCAAGCCTACACATTGTGGGACTGTGTAGTGGGCAACATTATTTTTATTAGAAAACAAAAAATATATATTTACTTTTTTTTTACTGCACGGCCCGGGAACCTGGGATCTCATGAAGTCAAGTCCAAAACCTGGATCACTAGACCACATAGGCGATTTCTGAAACTATCTTGATAGAATTTATATTACTTTGACATCAGTCGGTTAGGAATATTTCATCAAAATCGGATGGAAAGGAACCAGATGTATTCGATTTCATGCCCTCAAGGTCTCGGGCATTGGCTGTAAAAGGTTTGATTTGGCTTAGATTTGCAAAGTTCTCACGCAAATTCAATTAAAGTAATCTAATTCAATATTTGTTTTAAATGGGATTTCCGCATCTGTTTAAGGAATTACGGAATAAATTACAACACTAGTGGTCGCCCATTGGTCGAAATTAGACCATAATAAATGTTGATATCCTGTTGATAAGAACGCCATCTTCATTTCTTAAGACCAACTACTTTGTTTCCTGAACAGTTAGTGCGCCATCTGTGATCTTTTATCGTCAACATCAATATATTTGTTTGTGTGTGTCAAATGCATGGTAATGTGGGTAATGTTTTATATATTGATTTAATGTACTTTATAAGCATTATTATTGAATAATATTTGCGTTCTACACTTCTCCTACACATAAACTATAAGTATGCCAAATTTTATGCTCCTCCGTCAGCCCAATTTTCGTAAAAAGGAGTCCCAAGTTTTGGCATCACGTATTAATATATAGATTTTCATTGAAATCCTTATTCGATTTGATTAACAACATTTTGATATAAAGGTCTTATTCGCATTTACTGACTATAAACAGAAACCTTAAGAATTGTTTACATGGAAATAAATTTCAGGATATGGCTATGTCCACACCAGAGCACTTGCGCTTTCATCTTCATCTTACGTGCTAATTCGAGGGTTTTAGCAAGTGCTATAGATATATGTCTTGGTAGCACAGACAGACAGAGAGAGAGAGAGAGAGAGAGAGATTTATGAATTATGACGATGCAAATCGAATGGGAATGCACATTGGTGTAGGCATACCTTATTATGAGGTTTATTACGAAAAAGCGAACGAGCAAGCTATCATAATATTTTTTATCATCGGATTTTTTATTTTCAGTAATTATTTAACATGGTATAATTCCATCAATCCCCTTCCATACTAGAAGTAAGTAGTTCTTACTAGGTTGGGAACTAGAGGCTTTTTAAGCTTACTTGTTCTCAACCTTCAACCCCACCATCTCTTTCCAACGGGTTATTTTCAAATAACCGTGAAGATATCTCTCATATTGGATTAAAATCACAAGTGTATTCGGTACACGTTAAAGGTAGAATTTCGTGAGTTCTGGACTTTGAGCCGATTTCGAGCTTCTTCAATGTATAAAAGCTCAGTGCTTTCCTCACACAGTTAGCCACTAAACTAAGCAGGAAAGTTTTGCGATCAGCATCTCGGATATATGCAAAATATTGTTGCGATATTTCTGCAGACGTGAAAACGGTGCTCGCCAATTTTGTCAAATAGGCCTAAAATCATAGTTTCTAGTTGGCAACCTATCATGATAACCTTTAACGTCTACAAACGTATTTTTTTATCATCAGGTCACGTTTGTCTTCTTCTCTTCCAATTCCCAAAAAAAGGTCGTAATACGTTCGAAGACAGATGTTATGGCCTTACCTATAAGATGGTTGCACTCTTCCGGTTATTTCGTCGCAAAACTTTGTGTGCTTGTGAAAAGAGCCTTACTTTCATTAATACATCACCGGTAATGACACGAACCAATTAACGTTGGCCTGCGACAGACCGAGCGGCAATTGACACGCCGCCCACGCACTGGAACTGCGACACCAACACAGCCGCGGACGAAATTAGCGGGGCCGTGTCGGTAATAGAAAGCTAGACTTTTGTAACATTTTTGTTACATTTTCTTTGTTTAGGTATATACAAAATAATCAAACGTTAAAAAAAAGTCTGAAACTATTTAGCTGATTCTTTTGTGTTATGCTAATTGTTGTCAGAAGAAGATTTAGAAAAAAAAATTGAAGTTTCGTGGAACATTAGAGATTAAAAAAATAGATGAGGCAGACAGATCCAAGACCTCTGTGTAGATTAGACCATCTGTCTTAGTACCAGCAGCTTGTAAGAGGCGAGCATAAGTTACATCGATCATTACCAACGAAACTACAGCTAGTACGATTTTGAAGACATCTCTTACATTTTTATTTCTGAACACACACGACTTAGAATCTTTAAAATCAAAACCAAGGTTCAACCTGGAACTATGGACCTTATAACAATGTTATACAGATTATAATATCTACTAAAATTTACTCCTGCTTTAGTCCATGTTTGGATGTTAGTAGATAATGGATCACCAACCATCAGGTGATCTAGATTCCTATTTTCCTCTAATAAAAATACAGTTCGAACATTAATTAGTAACTTACATAAAATATCAAATTAATAATACTGTTTGTAAGTTATTTTTGAAATTATGAAATTGAATATTAAAAAACCATTATTTAAAAGCGACGAGGTGTAAATCATTTTGACAAGCTAAGTGCTTATCTCTCTACAAGGTGCTAAATAATATACAATTTACAATAACATGATTATAAGCTTCTGACAGCGGAATTCCAGTTGTCACAGAGTGTTTGTTTCCGCGCTGCAATTCGTGACGGCCGCGGCAGACAAATCAACGGAGCTCATTTGTTTTGGGAATTGAACTATACGGTTGGGTGGGTATTCGGGTTGGCTCACCGATTGTTTGTGATTCACTTTATTGTTATTTGCGGAAATATAAAATTAACGATTAATCTCGTGTGTATATTTAGGTATACATCATGGGATCGTAGAATATGTGTCATAGAAAGGAACGAACTTACTGCAAACCGACTTTGTTTTCAATAATTAGTAAGTAAGTGCATAAGAAGAGGAGTTTTTTCTGGACTTTTCTGGGGTTCTATTATCAGATTCAGACTTGGTGGCAATGGAATCACCTCGAAAGTGCGCTCTTTCAAATACAAAAATAATAAATTACAATCGCTTTAAATATTATATAGGAGTCGAATATATAACTTCCTCATTTTTATAGTCGGTTAAAAATCTAGTACGTTGACACAACGGGCAAATTTAACTAAAATTCGATAGAGTGTTTTCTGAAACTTCATACTATTTTTTTTATATACACTGTACTTTTATACCATCTGTCCTAAAACAAAAATAAATTAGAAAAATTTTGTGTCTGGTTTTTGTTTCCTCAATGCGCTCAAAGCTCTTGATAAAAATTAAAAGTGAAACCCCCCACGCGTCTGGATTAGCAAAATTAAATGACACTACTATTTACATCAATCTGTGTTGAAGCGAATATAAGCAGGCATAGTATAGTGAATATAGGCAGTTCTAACTAATACCAATACATACTTTCGTTAGTATTTGTAGTAGAAGATCGAATCACCTGCATTGACCTACACCGATCTGTAGGGTTACTCTCGACGCTCGATTCATGCATTATTGGAAATTGGAATCGAATATGTCATTTTAGGTACTCCTGAACACAATTCTGGCGAATTATTGACATTTAGTTAATAGTAAATTGTAAATTATTTTATCCTATTCGTTGAATTTATTTGTAACTAAATGTTAATAATCCCCTTATACTATGTTCAAAAGTACCTAAAGTGACAATTCCCAATTTCCAATTCGCATGATATCGAGGTTCAAGAGTAAGCCTACTGATAATTGAATAAAACACACTGTATACGATAAAATTATAATAAAAATGGGTAGCCTAAAAATACCATACCATACCACCACTGCCAATACCAACACCTTAGATGTTGTATGTGCGGCTCTTTCCTAATATCGTGGCGTTAGGCCAATTGTGCAACTCAGTCTCTGTCGAAATATTACAAATAACGGATAAAAACTAAGCGAATGAAAACTAATAAAAAGAAACTTCCTCCAAATCCATTATGTATAAATTAGTATTATAAAAAACTAAAAGTTATTATGTACTTATATCTATATTTTATTTCCAGAACGGGTGTAACGGGTGGTGTGTCGCTGGGGGCTCACCTGGTGTGTGCCAGAGTCGCCGGCCTGACAGACAAACAGCGAGCTATGTGCCGGTCGTCTCCCGCCGCCATTGCTGCTGTCGGTGACGGCCTGAGGTAAGAACGCTGTTGAAGTGACGTCTCGTGGTTAGCAAGTCAAAAGTTAGCAAGCAAACAGACAAAGTAAACAGAATGTAACGTTAGGCTAAGCAAAGAATTATGCAAATGAAGTCCATCATCAAACTCAATGCTTTTAAAGTAGCCCTACTCACACTATTCACTGCACTCTCCTTTCTACATCTGCATCTAGAGACGTAACGTTTCAAACCACTATATCGTCTACTGAAACTCTTGCATCCATTTTGGCTATGCTTCTTTCAAATACCGTTACTTTGGTTTTCATTGCATTCAAATGAAAGCCTTTCTAATGAGAAAGGGTATGGTCAGATTGTTTGAGCATTTGGAAGTAATGGCAGATGTAAAATTGAGTCTCCTAAACCGGCATATTTGTATGAAAAGAGAAATTATTATATGAGAATGAGAAAAAAGGAAAAGAGAATTATGTGGAAGAAGTTAGGCAGGTCTGCAGAAATCATGGTTTAGTGATCGCTATCCTCTGAATGTTGACCTACCTAACAAATAAATATTTTGGAAATCCATCTTTAATTGGCGGATTAACTGCGTTACAAATACACGAAAAACGTACAGACGAATTCGTAACCTTCTTCTTATTAGAGTCGATAAAAAATATTCATAATCTCTTCTGGTCTTTTATATTTTTATTAGACAAAAAAAATATGCAAAAATGTATTCCTAGAGGGAATACTAACTCTAGAAACGTATTAAATTAATTATTTTGTTGTAGAATGGCGTACGCTGAATGCCGACTGCAACTCAGCGGATACAGGTGGAACTGTTCAGGAGTAGGAGAAGGAAACGACTTCGGCCATGTCATGCCTCTTGGTGAGTTCTTGTTTGTTTTTTACGGTCTTTCCAATGAGAGTACAGATTTCGTGCTGATCCTTATATCTATTCACGTCGTTGAAAGACACCGATATAATTAATGGTGCGTTTTGTTTCGCCGTTTCTTCTCCCGACGGGCTAGGTTTGGAAACGGTGGTAGTGTACGGTAGATAGGACTAAAAATTAATCTACCTTTAAAATAATTTATAACAAATTATGAAACTTATGTTCATAAATAAATAAAATGTTTATTAAAATGTAAATAAGGGCTGTGATTTAAATGTACATTTTTATAGATATATGTAACTTCTTAAAATTAACTAAGTATTTGCACACCACAATGTGGTAGAATATGTTGTATTCTTAAATATCTTTATAACAACTTTTTAACACACATATTCCGCAAATAAATAATTTTCATTTCATTTCATTTCATTTCATTTCATTTCATTTCATTTAGAGCTGAGATATTATTACATACAAACCGGCTTCTGTTCACTTTTTTGAAATAGGATACGATATAAGTATGATTTTTTCAAGTCTAAAAACCACTACAACGCTGTAACACAAAAAAATCTTTTTTATAAGTGTCTTCACGCCCGTGTTCCCAAAGAGATTGATAAAAGTACATCTAGGGCACCCACAATTAGCCCAAGCTATTACTTAGTCCCACTATGTTGTTCATGGCAAACCTTTCGCCAACCGGGCACTTATCCAATCCTGGACAACGTTGTTTTTATACGAAAACTTAAAAATACAATGTGAACTGCCCAATTCGATTACTGGGAATCGAACCCAGGATCTTTTATATTCAAAGCCAACTCCAGACTACTACACAACAGGGGTGCTTTTATTATATTTTTAGATAATAAACATGCAGGGGACTTTCGTAACGGCAAGAGATAACCGTGGCATGTAATATTGGCAACCATACTGGTATGTTGCTTTCTTTGGATCAGGATCTCAGGCCACGTATGCAAGTCGTGTTCCACACTGGCAGGTAGACTTGCATACGTGGCCTGAGATCCTGATCCAAAGAAAGCAACATACCAGTATGGTTGCCAATATTACATGCCACGGTTATCTCTTGCCGTTACGAAAGTCCCCTGCATGTTTATTATCTAAAAATATAATAAAAGCACCCCTGTTGTGTAGTAGTAAAAGCGTGGGGTGCATGGTGTCAATGGTCATAGATATTTTATTGACAGATATGAA
>NJDC01000161.1:8043-27727 GCA_002245475.1 Calephelis virginiensis
AAAATAGTTAAGCTGATTTAATTGAACTCTTTAACGTGCATAAGGTGGTTATCTGGGTGATATAAATTCAAGACTGGTTCCGATAGGCGATGTTGGGGTCAGTATGTCATTAAATTTCAAAGGGCTGGGACAATTTTAAAACTAATTTGTTTACAGTATTTCAACAATATTCTGTAGTTCGGGTGGGAATTACTAGAATAAATTAAAACAATTCAATTTGATAAGTATGTCTTTTATATCAGGTATCCACAAGATCATAAAGTAAAAAATTCTAATTTGGTTTAAAGAAACCAGACGAGAGAATTGGTTTCCGAATTCAAATTCCAAATCCAGTGTATTAAATCTCAGCATTTTGCAGAAGATTTTTTTATACACTTTACGCCACTGCTGCTTCATGACAATGCTAGACCACATCTTGCACAACAGACGGCTTCTCAATTAGAAGACCATCAATTGGAATGTAAAAAAACATTTATTACTATTTTTTTTCGAAAAATTCAATTACAATGGGGCAGTCCAAACCACGTCCAAAAATGTTATTGATTCCCGTTCGAATGGTTTTTTAGTAGAGGGATCAATAAATTACCTATGGAATGGCAAATGTGCATAGGAAACAATGGTTCATACTTTGATTAAATAAATATATTACATTAAAAATATTTGCCTTATGCTGCCCCCCTACAAAACGCCAATTACAGATGTAAGAACCTAACATATTCAAGTACGGATATTACTCTCAACCGCAAAAATGTGTGACTTTGACACGTTGAGTTGCTTAACTGCGATATGACGTGCAATAACAAAATGCGATATAATCCGTTACAATGTCGTACTTCATAAAATAAAAGGCATATCGATAAAATACATTGGTCGTATTAAATATGTCTCATCCTTAATCTTACATATCTGTTTATGAATATGACGTGTTGTCATTGCAAGGGCCAATAAGAAAGCAGTTCCTCGCTTCCCCGCACCTCAGCTATTTGCCAGAATTGTTTCAAAGCAAAATTATAAAGAATAGGCGTCTATTGGGATGTGTGGTCGATGAAAATTCGGTTTAAATTATTCAAAAGTAGTCAAAGAAAGTCATGTCATAGTCTTGTGTAAAACGGTGACTTCATTATTCAATGATGAATGAGATTTGCTCTAGTTATTACTTATTACTGCTACTATTAGTTGTTACTTTGTCTCTGCTATCACAAACAATGGGTCTTCTGCCCTGGACATATGACGGCAAATTGGTATAGCGAAAAGAGCTATATCCCAATTACAAAAAATCTGAGCAGCATGAACATATCGCGGAAGATCAAGAAGAAGCCCAATACGCCGCTGGATTAAATCAGCTCTACACTGAAAACCAGTCTGCGCCGCCATCCATATCGCTGAAGATAGAACAAGGTGGCGGAAGATAGTCCAGTGGAAAGTGATTCAACGAGGTTACGATCCTCAGTATTAAGGACAGACGACACTAGGAGGAGAAGAAATGATATTTGGCGGCAACATTAAATTCATGATACATTAATATATTCATAATTGTTCCATTTTTGGACTTTTACTGAACATTACTTATCGTTGACACAATAACATACTCATATATTATCCTACTAAGATATTTTAATAATTATAATTGTACCTGTTTTTTTTACACACTTTATTAGTATACTTTTATTTATTTGTTCTAAGTATAGCTATAGTTAATTTTTTTTTGTACACGATGCCTTCCATTTTATTTTCACAGCTTAATTTTTTTTTGGGTTGGCTGGAAGAAATCTCTTTAGTTAGAGATAAGCTCGCCTTTTGTGCATTTTTAACTTCTCGTGTATTTTGTGTATTTTAGTTTTTGTGTGCAATAAAGTGTTAATAATAAATAAATAATACTAAAAAATTGTACAAAATGCCACAAAAACTTACTAATGTTAATAATCCGCTAACATTGTCTTTAAGAGTACCTAAAGTGATAAATTCGATTTCAATTTCCAATTTGCATAAAGTCGAAATTCCAGAGTCACCCTACTGATGCTACTGTTGTATTTACCATTTATTATTCTTATATTATTTTCTTGGATCATTGAATAATTTGAAATTATTTTACTCGTAATAGTGTACTGTGCAACGTAGCTGATATCAAATACTCCTACATCTTTTTGTCTTTTTTGTTTGTTTGTATTTTCTTTTATATACTATATAAAAGAAAATCGTGTTAGTTACACAATTTATAACTCAAGAACGACTGAAGCGTTTTTGCTGAACATTGACGGGGTGCTTAAAACCAGGAGAAGTTCATAGGGTAGGTACATTTTAACCCGTTAAAGTGCAAGAAAATTAGGAAAACCAACATTTTAATTTTTCCCATAAAGACTGAACGGGTGGAACGAAGTTCATCGGAGCAGCTGGTATTATGTAAAAGAAAGTCGTGTTAGTTACATAATTTATAACTCAAGAACAGCTAAACCGATTATAGCTGAAAATTGATAGGGAAGTAGCTTAGAATCAGAAGACAGATATAGGATACTTTTTGTAACTCAACTTCATCTAGAAAAAACAACATTTTAATTTTTCCCACACAAAAATTAGCGAGTAGAACGAAGTTCACCGGAACAGCTAGTTCCTAGTATAATAATATTTATCGTTATTTTTTGGTTGGGTTAAGGTGGTTTTAAGAGTCTTCGAAACCGGCGTGTTAGTATGAAAAGGGTAATGAATGTGGAGGAAGCCAGTAGCCAGTACGCAAGGAAAGTGAGATTTGGCAATGGACATTCTCTGCCTACTCCGTAAGGGACTTGGCGTGAAGATATGTGTATATTTTAATGAAAATATTTTCAAAAACTATCTACTGTTGGATTTCAAACAAACGCGTACCTAGCGTGAGAATTTTTAGGGTCACTATGGCAACCAAGTCTGGATTTAATCATAGAATCCTAGATAAATCTAGAAAGTTCTCAGTTTTAATTTACTTAGATGACAGTATTGAAACTAAGTCAGTTTTTACTCTTTATTATGGGTGGGTTTTACGAACTTTATTATCCGTTATATGTTATGGTTGCCATTTTACTAACAGCAAACATAGGTATGTAGATTTTCATTAATATCAAAATTATAACAGTGTATTCTAAATTTGAGTTCAATCGGTTGTGGTTCAGATTTTTAGTTTTAACAACAATGAAATTGATTTTTATAAAACTTATAAAAACGTAAGTATCAAAAAACAAAGAAGTGAAAAAGGTTAAGAGATAACGTCAGAAAACATAACAAGAACACTAAGAACAACTAAAACGAATCATCAAAAGACATATTGTGAGATTAGGTTACACTTATTGTTTTAAGCGTCGTGTGCTATTTGGATAGGAAATTATTTTCTTGGCTTCATTTTGACTTTATTACAACATTTTCTAAGAATTTCATTGTCACTTCTTTTAACAACTCGTTATCATCGAAAGTTAAAGGCACCAATGTTGAACGGGACGTTGTTGGATATGTACCCGTTTGGCGATGGATTTCCACTTTGTCACCCTTCGTCATGAGTGTCCTGTTTGTAACTCTGCCTACATCTTCGGGGATATGGGCGTTAAGATACATAGTAATGTATTTTTATTTATTTTAAGAAAAGAGGGCTTGTACAGGGAAAAGTATGAATGGAGCGCTAAGAAAGCTATTTCAAAGCGACATTTCAATTTTCGCAGTCAACATGAGACTCGTTTTATATAATTCTGTTCTAAACCCAACATTGTTGTATGTAAGCGAGAGATGCGTATGCTAAATAAGCAGTAGAGTAGGAAAAATGCGATCGAAATGAAAGCTCTACGAAAATGCTGTGGTAAATGTGGTGGTAAAGCTCGCTGACTGCATTTATAACAGTGAGATCCGAGAAAGAGTGGGATTGATAACAGTTTTGGTGTTAATGTTAATGATACTAAAATAAACGTGTTTTATCTCATTTTAAAATGAAAGCTTCTTTAACTTTTTTCTTCTTCTGTTTGATTGGTAAAAATGTTAAACTTGCGTCAAGACACGTGACCTGATTTAAAATTCGTTCTAGACTAAAACCGCTGTATGATATCGCCGCATTTCATACTGTAGTTTTCGTTTCGCCGGCCGATATCTCATCTCTCGGAAGATCTATTATTTTACAACGCGCCATATATAATTGACCAAATATCTAAATTAAAGTACTTTTATACTGATAATGAAAGCAGAGCAAAATTATTTCGTAACCATTCCAAAATATCAAAAATACATAACATTAATGTTTAAGCTTTCATTTGCTCCAGCACTCTCGTAGTGCAACCCGTTAATTTTTTTAAGTCTCTGGTCATTAAGGCTGATTAAACAATTTGAACAAGCATTTTGTCGATATTGGCAAGCCAATATTGCTGATTATAATCAGCACAGAAACATGTACCGACTTGGTGGTGACTGAGTTGATGATCATAATAATGGTGTGTTTACAATATTAAAATATTCTATATTTTGGTGGTGCAAGTGACATTTTAATTGAGAAAAAAGATGCGATAGGTATCACGTCATAGAGACGCAAACTCAATCTCTCGGGAGTGATATTTTTTATGTTCCCCACGTTCCTGGTAAATTGCAACCTGATACTCAGGTTAGGAGGAAATAGGGCAATTAAATGAAGAGACTTGTTTAAATTATGTAGGGTTTATTTCAGCGCTTTTGTTTGGTTGCAAGAAGTTATGTTTTAAAATGGCGAATATAAAATTTAATATATTTTTTATGTAGAAATCGGTAAGTTATGTCTAATATTACACTATAAAATAAAAATAATCAACTGAATGACAATAAATTAATTTTTATTTCTACAATTGGTAATAGATTAAATATATTATAAATTTTGTATATGCATACGAATGTTTATAGGTATGGTTGTAAATATTTAAGAATTATTGTCTGTCTAGTTATTATCTATACTTCTTATCGTCAGTACTTGGTGAAATTACATTTTAGATAATTGTACTTAACTACACTTACACTTGCACTCTCCACTATATATTTTTTAATGTAAAAGGTAAGCATAGATTAAATGGGTCAGCAACCTATCACAAGAGGTAAAGACACGTGCACAGTGCAACTACTTCCCAGGGGGGAATCCTCCGCCTTACCTATTGCTGCTACCTTGACACTGTCTTGGTCCGGTCCTGAGGGTAGGTACCCGACAGACTTGAACAATAGGCCTAATATCCCGGCCACGGCACGGTAACACTGTAATAACATATATGGTGTCTATAGGCCACAACTGTTTCTTGCTATTAGGAGAGCTGAATACATTTATAATATTAGTATGGATCATTCAGGTTCAGACTATTAGTGTGATAATTAACATCACAGTTCTAGATAAAGATGTAATTGCCAACAACGGCGCTAGCAACGATATTTTTCACGCAGTAGGGCGCCAAGTCTAAAAACAAATGCAGTTTAGGCACCCGTCAAGGTGTTCTGAAAGTTGTCACAAGATTAGAATGGCGGTCGTGCCGTTTATTTTGGCAAACTCCGGCGCCTATCATTCTAGTGATGTGCCTGTTACTCACACTATCGATGTTTTTTGTAAATTTTAATTTATTCATTTACGCATCATACTCTATGAAGCATAATCCAATTGATCTAACATATGTGCGTTTATAATAAAATTTGAGTATTGAGATGTATGTTTGAAATATTTTATTGTTTTTATCTATGTAATGCCTATTTGATTTAAACTTGTTAATTGTACCCTAAGCTAAACAAAACTAAATTTAACACATGCAATCTGTGATCCGAAGATTGATTTTTTATCTCGGTCACACAAGTGTTTGTTTGAAAGCTTGCCTACCAACTTCAGTTCTCGGTCAAAATTGTGGCCTAAAAAGTGTTCAAGTAGTTGGCTACAATTTTTGTTTCAAAAGTTTGCGCAAGTTATTTATGCAGTCAGGTTGGGATGTCTTCCAAGATACATATTTACCTAGTTTCCTATATTTGGATGATATTAATAACCTTACAGTTCATCACTAGTCACAATTTCAGATTGGTATCACTACTTTATCTATTCATATCGCCAAAATTCATTAATTTATTTTCTATTGCGCTTTCCTGATCATTTTCGTTGAACGCCTTACGTTTTGTCTTAGTATCGTGAGAACGTATAAGGTACATGCTGTAAAAAGTATCTTCATGCCTATATCCCGGAAGAGGTAGGCAGAGGCACAACCAGTGCTCCCATGACTAGCCGAATAAGTCCATAAGGTGGCAAGCTTATCGCTAACCAAGCACATACTCAATCATTAGCAACATTTTTTTACTAGAAAATTGGAAAAAACCGCATTTACATGTTGTAAGTCGTGTAAATTTTTCAGAATTTATATTTTGTTTCTTTATTTTAATGTGATTTTTCTATTAGTTACTACATAAGCTATGCATACTTTTGATCGATATCGATAGCACTCAATTCCTGTTACTAGTCACTAATGACTAAAGCGGCGTCCAGGTGAGACGTCCACACTTCATTACGAACAGACCGGATTTCCGCGTGACTGCTTGCTAAAATACCATGTAATACGAGTTAAAACATCTCAAAGCAGTTCGCACTTACTTGACACCTGCCCAATGTTTTTTGTGTCTCGCGGACACTAATAACGTAATCTGTCTACTTTTCACTAATTACTAGCAGCCATCCGTGAATCCTGGAACAGAAAAAACTGATGAAAAATATTAAAGAAAATTACGAGTTATTCCCTTCATACAACACTAGCTTTTTCAATGAAACTAACAGTTACTTATCAAGCGTAAACAGTTTTATGAACAAAATAGTTGATATCTGCAGTTTGTCTTGCGTTTTAAAGCTTTACATCCTTAAAAAAAATATCTTAAGTCATTGCAATATAAAACGAAGGTAGGTAGTAGATAGGGAAAAAAGTACCTTAACGCCCATATCCCCGAAGAGGCAGGCATAGGCACAACCGAGGCACCGACGACTAGCGGATTACACTAAGGCCCACAATGTTATAGGTGGCAAACCTTTCGCCAATCGGGCACATATCAAATCTCGACCAACATTTTTTTATTCGAAAATTGAAAAACAATATTTTCTTTCTGTAGCCCGACATGGGAATTGAACAAGGGACTTTATGAAGTCAAGTACAACACTTGGACCGCTAGACTACAGAGGCGACGAGGTAGAATATGATTGTATTTAGGTATTCCTTTTTCTACCAATCTCTTTCCGAAATGTGAAAACCAAAACAATGCTTTGTCTGTGAAAGGTTAACTAATAGATTTACGTTTTTATTGTGCGCCCAATTAGAAAGCTAATTCATGGCAGGTACTGATCATATTCACGCATCAAATATTAAGCGCCATGTGCCTAATTTGTAAGTTATTTCTAAAACTTCTAACAAAATCTGCCGATTGCCGACTCGGCCATCTTCGGAACTCTTTCTATTTACAGCTATTTCAAGTTTCCATATGTAACAATTCTATTTAAACGGCTGAATTAATGCTTTTTCAAACTACTGTAAGTCTTTTTAAATAAAACTAGTACTTCTTCAAATTACATATTTAATGCCAATCGCCTATAAAACACAACTCTTAACAACTTGTCTCGTTGAAAGTAATGAACAGAGTGATTCTTAAATTAGTTTCCAACTGTCGTTGGCATGATAGTATTGCCATACCAAGTATTTGAAATTCCACAAATTATCAACAATTATTATTAAGAATATTCACAAAAACATTTGAAATCATCACACATATTTACATTTAAATAAACTAGTGTTCGCCCATTTGTAAAAACTCGACCATAATACATTTTAATTAGTATAAGTTATTAAATAGAAATTATAAAAATTTAACGTACCTACAAACACTATTAAGGGTCCATTGTTAACTATGTTTTTGATAACAATGCCATCTTCATTTACATATTGCCACACTTTTATCACACCAACTAGGTGCTTTGTTTCCAAACTTTATGAATATACCTATTTTGTGCGCCATCTGTGATCTTTTATCGTTATCAATATTTTAGTTTTTGTTTCAAATGCATAGTAGATGTGTAATGTTTCATTTTTGATTGAATGCCCTTTATTAGCATTATTATTGAAAAACATAAGCGTTCTACACTTCTTCTACACATAAACTAAAACTGTGCTACATTTCATACTCCTCCGTTCACGAAATTTTCATAAAATTGCGTCTAAAGTTTTTGCATCACGTATCAATATTATGATGAAATCCCTAGACAAGTTACACAAATTGAAACTAACCCCAAAGTAAGCAAATTATATGCTTATGTTATGGGTGTTAGTCAACCATTCTAAGTAACACACAAAAATACTTACCAGATTGCTTGCCTAACAGAATAAATTTAATAAACACCCAGACCCGGAAATACTGACATCTGAATGTTCATCACACAAATGACTGCCCCTTTTACTAATCGAACCCAAGCCTCGCAGTTGGTCAGTAGAGGCAGTTGTATGCATGAAAGCAGAGTTATACATCATTTTCCCTGCAATTTTTTGTGTTTTTTTTTATAAAAACCTTTTCCTGAAAATAACTAACACTGCAACAAAGTAATTAGCAAAATTAGTCCATCCGTTCAGGCGTGATGAGATAGGTAGGTATACCTATTGATATAAGTAGGTATATCTGTACTGAAATCGTGAAAAAACTGTGGCTAAAGCTAAAAAGATATTCCAGGAAAAGAAGACAAGTCCGACTTCCAGTAGTAGGTAGTACCTAGTAGTTTTTTCATCTTTGGCGTTGACATTAGATCTCGGGTTCGATTTTCGAATCAGGTAGCTCAAAATGTTTTTCTTTTTAACTTTTTAATAAAACTAACGTTACCTACCCAGGATTGGTTAAGTACCCGGTAGCTGATAGGTTTGCCACCTAGTACAATGTGGGATTTCGTGTCTTCGGCTAGTCATGGATAACCTAGTTGCTCCTCTGTTTACTTCGTCAGGGATATGGGTATGAAGATTACATTTAAAATTACCTTTTGTAATTTGAAGAGTAATAAACTTAATAAGTCTAACACTTCAGTCTTAGGTTTATAACGCATCATTAGGTTTATAACAATTCTGGTGTCTAATGACGATGTAAATAAATATTATTGTCACCATGTAAATCCTGTATATCTTTATTCTTAAGAAAATACCACTCGAAGATAACAAGAAAATGGTATCTAAGTATAATAAAACTTTTAATCCAAGTGCCAATACGTATGAAGAGTACATCATTATACCTAAGAAAGCGTAAGTCGCAGGTGATTGGTTGAAACAGGTAAGCACCTGTCTCACCTTTCTTTTCCACCAATGGGAACGTTTCTCACCTGCGACATCGATACAGGGCGGATCCCATTGGTAAGGCGTTACCTACCTGTCGTAACAATCACTTTACTTATCATAGATTTTAAAGCATTAACATTTAACGGCCAATATTAATAATCAATCCTAATCCAAAACTTGTTGTCCTAGATTGATATTTTGATCCATTTTTATGTTATCGCTTGCCAATAACATATCTGTGGACAGGATAAATATGGCAAGTAGGTATGGGATAGGCCGCCGGATACGCAGCTATCTAGATTGCTTGAAATCCATTAGATTGAGATACATTATTAACATTGGCCGTAAATCTTTACTAACTAGTCTTATATTTTGTAAACGAGCTTTGCAAAATGAAGATATTTAAAAACAATATAAAATTAAAAAAAATAATGAAGGATCGTTAATTTTTTAACTACCTCGTTGTCGGTTTTTTAATTTACATTTTTGTTAGTTTGTCTTTACAAACCAACAAAATTACTACAATTTTTTATAGTTTTCACTTTTTACGGTGTCGAATTTTAATTGAACCCTTATTATAAGGCTTTAAAGTAATCGTGGAAGCTGTTATGAGTTATTTCGATTTATTTTGAACTAGCGGTCCGCTTCGTACGGGTATAAAATACATAATATAAACCTTCCTCTTCAATCACTTTAGGTATCTATTAAATAAAACCGCATCAAAATCCGTTGCGTAGTTTTAAAGATTTAAGCATACAAAGGGACAGAGGAAGCGACTTTGTTTTATACTAAGTAGGTACCTATGTAGTGATATTTGCATTTGTTTCGAAAGAGTTATTGAGCTAACTCTTCTTTGAGTATCTCTAAAAACATTTCTTTTATTCCAGGATGTTTATTCCTGCTGTTACAGTAAATTAATGTTTGTTATGTGTGGGATTATTCGAAATCAGATAAGTAGGAGCGAAAATGTCTTTAAATAAAAATGTCTAATACAGACCACGTAGCCATCTCCACGGACAAAGACTAGTTTTAATTAATTTAGCCCTGCTGCGGATGAATTTTAGGTCATCGCAAATAAACACTTTCAGATAATAAAGAAGTCATCATCAAAACGTCTCGCTAAATTTATTCCCGGCTAGCTTCAGTAGATCTCTTTCTTCAGTCCTGTCACGAAGCAGGTTAAAGCGTATATTGCGATATAAACATTTTATTTGTCACTTAAAATTTTGACAGGCCAGCCATTCTAGAAAGATAAATTACGTGCAAACCAACGAACATCGGATAATGGCACACGTCAGTGGAACCGACGAAGGCAGGTGATATGAAAGCTAAGGATCAACGCACATATGAAATTGTGAAGGAGCTATTTCTGTCCATAGGACGTATGAGAGAGCAAAAATATGATAAGATAAATAGATGATATAGTTAGTGAGATGTATCCGAATCAATTTTTTTTTCGGAACAATGAAATTTAGATTATATTAAACTTATTTCCAGGTTCATAACATCTTTCGTAAAGACGCTTTTACAGATGAACAAGAGCTGAAATTTATTTGTTTTTCAATTGTCTTCAAAAAGTATTCAAAAAAAGTATTTTCACGCCCATATCCCCGAAGAGGTGAGGCAGAGACACAACCAGGGCATCCACGACTAGCCGAAGACACTAAGTCCCACGAAGAAAATATTTTTCTTTCTGTTATCTTACTTTTGTATCAAGCAAAGTTGAAAAAGTATTAAAACTATGTACTTATGTGTAAAAAAACATGTTTTTTGCAGATAAGTAGGTACTTAATCGATTTAAAATCTTTAATTTTGACATTTCCATTTTCTTTCAACTGTTAAAAGTGTGTGTTTTGGGCTTAAGAACATTTTAGTGAATTCGTCAGATAAATGAAAGAAAAACGTTATTCACTTTTGTTTTACGAATTTCGCAGAAAATATTGTTGACAACTATTGTTGTAATTCTTGTATTGAGGATTTATTGAACTGTCACGCATATACAGAATACATACATACATACATACATACATACATACATACATACATACATACATACATACATACATACGTACATACATACATACATAAATACATACATACATACATACATACATACATACATACATACATACATACATACATACATACATACATACATACATACATACATACATACATATCTTCACGCCAAGTCCCTTACGGGGTAGGCAGAGAGTATCGAGTGCCAGACCTCACGATCCTGACAAACCTGTCTTGCTTCCTTCACATTCATAACCCTTTTCATACAAACACGCCGGTTTCGGAGACTCTTGACACCACCCTCGGATAATATCCGATTGATCTGATCGTCAAATGTCAGCCTTGGTCTCCCCGGGTACCTACATCCATCCACATTCGCATTGTATATCTGCTTTGTCAATCTTTCATCTGTCATTCTTTCCACATGACCGAACCAGCGGAGCATGCCCTTTCGCATTTTAACACAAACACTTTCTTTCAATTCCACTCTTTCTCGGATCTCACTGTTACGAATGCGGTCAGCGAGCGTTACACTGCAGATTTTCCGTAGTTCTCTCATTACGACCACATTTATCCTACTTTCATGCTCTTTCTGATATACCCAACTCTCGCTTCCATACAACAGCGTTGGAATAAGCACAGAATTATGCAAAGCGAGTCTAGCTTTTTGACTCAAAACTTCGCTTTGGAATAAGCTTACCCAACGCTCCATTCACACTATTCCCTGCACTCACTCTCCTCTCTACATCCGCGGTGTACCTTCCATCCCTGCTAAAAGCACAACCAAGATATACAATTTCATTCACTTGTTCCAGCACTACATCATCAACCAAAACTCTTACATCCGTTCTGGCTACGTCTCTTTCAAACACCATTGTTTTGGTTTTCATCGCATTCAAATGTAAGCCACTTTCTTTGCAATCTCCTTACATAACTGTGACTAGTGTTTGCAGCTCAGATGACGTAGAGCCCAAAAGTACAGCATCATCTGCATAAAGCAGGCAGTTCACCACTTGGTCACCCATACGAATTCCCACATTAATGATCTTAACCTTTGAAGACATTTGTCCAAATATAAGATAAACAAGCGTGCTGACAACACACAACCCTGCTTGACGCCAATATTAACATCAAACCAAGGCGATATGTTGCCATCCACCCGCACGCATGCTTTACAGTCTAAATACATTGACTGCACCGCACGCAGCAGGGACCCGACTATCCCGTAATCTGGCAAAATGTCCCAAAGTTCCTTACGTACAACCCTATTATTATATATTATATAAAAGCGTTTGCTTTTTCGAGATCCACAAAACCACAGAAAACCTTCTGACGCTTAGTTAAGCAAGAAATCTGTTTTTCATCAAAAAGCACCATCCTATTCATACATATAGAAAATTATTTAAAGTAAAAACGTTGATGACCATGAGTACGGCCAAAGATTTGCACATTTCGGAAGAAATGAGTTTGCCTAAAATTGAGAGACAAAATAACAGTGGTCACCTCTCGAACAATTTTAGTCAATTCAAAAAAAAGAACTAATCACTGTTAAGCGTCGTCACTGAAAACTTTACCTGAGCATAAATTGCCTATCAGTTGTGCTATACGATATTCATGATAAGTTTCTATAAAAAATAGGATGTTGCCATGTTATGGTAATTTTAGAATTCGAAGATTCAGAAAGATTGCCATGTGACGTGTGAGAAAAATTTTCAATTTAAATAAATTTGAAGCGGGACAAAAACCTAAAACACATTCTTGATTGAATATCTCCATTTTTAGGATTTGAAAAATTCTTTCAATTCTAATTATTTTAAGTGAGCGTACCTAGTTATTCACCTAGTAAGAGATACTATTGTATAAAAGAAACATAAAAAGTAACAGAGGTACGGCCATAAGCTGTCATCATACACAGAGTGCAATGATTAGCGAACCTATATCTAAAATAAAATGTTCAGAAAAAGTATGCAATTAGTATGTATTTTAAAAGTAGGTTTTATAAAAACGATTTAAAATTGCAAAATATGAGTAGGTAAAAATTGTACTAGTTTCGGCAGCCAGAAGAAACTCGCTACCCCAGTTTTCCTATGACCATATTTTTTTGCGAAACGAATAAAACGTTAAGATACGAAAACGTATTAACGCCTTTACTCGTCTTGTATTAAATTGAGTTTCACTTTATCAATTAGGTATTTGTATATTTATCTGTTAACCGTAACAAAGTTATCTGTGTAACTATAACGAAAGATGCGTGCATTAAACAATTGCGAAATCAATTCCTCAGATTATGTTTAGCTTCGGTTCTGAGGAGTGCACACCAATGGCCTCTGAATGTCATGTTGTGAGCATCAACTATTTTAATGGGAACACCGCTCGTAAAACAGTTAGGACGCTTTGAACTGGCGTTTTATCGCCACTCGCGTACATCCGTCAGATGGCATTATTACAATAAGTGCTTGCTTGTCTCATGTGATTTTGAGTATAAATTATAATTTTATTAAGGTAAAGTCGAATGAATAACAAAATAACTGAGAAGTAGAGTAGATACGTTTTATCTGGGATTTACATATTTTCTGCCATGTTAGTTTTTGTTGGTTAAAAAAAATATTTTTTTAAATCAGTAAGTTGTTTCGCTTATTCGCTTTTTCTCTTAATTTTAAATACGCAGTGTAACTTTATAAAGTTTGGTTATAATTATAATTTTTTTTAAAAAATGGACCACGTATCCCACATTTTCAAGGCTAATTTCAAAGAATGTTTTAGAAGCTTACAATAAAATAAAATAATGATCAGTTTATTTAAATTTTGTTGCTTAACAATTTCTAGTTAAAATTATATTAAAACGAAATGGGAGCTCTATGCTCATCTCTTATAAAAAATTGCGACCACACAAATGATCTTGGCAAAAATAGATCTAATTTAAAATGTCTTTGATGTATTTTTACGTCGGTCGTCTCACAATCACCGCGAATGATAGACACACTACATTTAAAATATCTACCTTCTATAAATCTGTTCATAAATTACTTTGTAATTTTTATCGTTATATATTGTGAAAACATGCCCATGGTCGTTTTTACTGTTTGGTAGGGTAGTTGACAACCGTATGACACATTTAAGCATTTTTTATTAAATAGGACAGAGATCCAAGCATAATAAATTGATTTTGTTTAAAGTTAGATAGAGCTTCCTTTACTTATATTTAATACATATAATGCAGGCGGTCCGATATAACCAAAAATAGAAAAAGTATCTTCAATCTACAGATTATAAGAAAACGAATTCCCATTTCGAGTGGTCATCGTATCATGCCTGAACAGATGAACTAATTTTGATCATTCTTTCTTTGTTGTATTGGTTATTGTCAGAAGAAGGATCAGACAAAGAAAAAACCAGAAAAAGTTAAAAAAAACAGAAAAACAATATCTTAATTTTCTTTATGTACAAATTGTAAGTAATATCAAGCAATACGAATTTCGCCGGCTTGCCTAATTTTCTAATAAAACAACCTTGCCCGGGATTAGATATGTGCCCGCTTATCGATTGGCCTTTATAACTAAGTGTTCGTCTACTTGTGGGTTATCTAGTGATACCGCTGCCTCCGTCTTCGGGAATACGGCCTTACCAAATGACAAGTTTATTATTAAAAAACATTACTATATTAATCCAGGTCTTCCGTGTAGCACAGGTCATCTCTTTCTGCCTGTCAGCTTGTAAGAGACGAGCATAGGTTAATTATTTAAATGAATAGATAATAAGCATTTAAGTTGTATAAAAAATGCTAGCCATGGCAATAAACAGTTAGTACTTAGTATCATGTTTGAAATTGAAAATAAGTGTTAGGTTGGTATAGTATCTACATATATATTAATAAGTGATGCCAAAATTTTGGACCCCTTTCTACGAAAATTGCGCCGACACAGGAACATAAAATTTGGCACACTTATAGTTTATGTGTAGGAGAAGTTCAGAACGCTAATATTTTGCAATAATAATGCTTGTACAGTACATGAAATCAATAAATAAAACATTTCCCACAGTACCATGCATTTGACACACACAAACAAATATATTGATGATAGCAATAGAATATCACAGATGGCGCACTAAAAAGTTTGGAAACAAAGTTGAAACAAATGAAGATGGCGTTCTTATCAATAATATATTAAAATGCATTAAGGTCGAATTTCGAACAACGGGCGACCACTAATATATTTTAATTCGGTCAATCATTAGGATTGTTATAATATTTAGCTTATTAGTACATCAAAATTAAAAAATAGTTCGAAAAATGTTTTGACATGAACCATGCTTACAAACAAATAAAAAAATAAGTATATTATAATACTATCAAAAAGATTAAGTACCCCTGGTGGGACTCGAACCCACAATCCCCGGCTTAGGAGGCCGATGCCTTATCCATTAGGCCACAGGGGCTACGTTAACAGTGTCCAAATCCAATACCTAGCTCATACTGATTTTTTAACATGCCTGATATTATGAATTTTACGCATATTTTATTGTGTACTAGCCGTGCCGGCGATCTTCGTTCTTCCCGTTCAGTTGTTATGAGAAAATAAAAATGTTGTTTTTCTTAGTTGCCTCGAAGTCGAATAAGATAAAAAAGTATCCTATGTCTGTATCCTGATTCATAGCTACCTCCCCTATCAATTTTCAGCCAAGTCGGTTCAGTCATCTTTGAGCTATAAATATTGTAATTAACACGACTTTCATTTATACATACATACATATTTTCACGACAAATCCCTTACGGACTAGGCAATGCCAAACCTCATGTTCCGGCATACCTGACTGGTTTCCTCTGCATACATTAACCCTTTTGATGCAAATGCATGTCGGAAAATCTTGACACCACCTTCGGATAACACCCGAGCGATTTGATCGTGAAATATGTACCTAGGTCTCCGCGGGTCATCCATCGACATTCACATTGTATATCTGCTTTGTCAATCTTTCATCTGTCATTCTTTCTGCATGACCGAACCAGCGGACAATGGTGTTAACATATATTTTGTTTTTATATTTATACTTAATAACTATACTAGCTGTTACCCGCGGCTTCGCCCGCGATAAATTGAGTTGTAAGCTATCCTATCTTTCAAGTTAGGTCAAACTGCACACGGTATGTAAATTTGATTGTCCATCGCGGACAAACAAAGTGACACGTAATTTATATATATTAACATATACATATATTGAAACTTAGTAATAAATAGTCTGTGTCAGTTTGTCTCCTCACAAATAGAATATCATTTCTTTTTATTACAATACGACAATAATTGAGAAACGGTTCTTACCATGAAAATGTCAAGAACCGTTTCTTACTAGTCTGACATTTCTAGAATCTGACATTTGTCGACGAATCCCATTTTCGGAGTCTTTAAACTCTATGTATCAATAAGCAAATGGCAATTTGCACATTGGCCTTTATAAATAGGTCTTGTGTATAAGGACCTATGTGCAAATTGACAACTCTTCAGTAGAGGCCAACAAAGTTTCAATTTGAAATATTAGATGCTTCCAGTGACGTTTGTGAAATCTTTGGAGGTGTTAGTCCAATTGCGCCAATCGACTGGCTACACTACAATCTTGGCCGGACTATGATATCATTACGGCGGCAGGAGTAGGTGAGGCAATGATTCCTATCCAGACGAGTTCCAGCACGATACCTCTACCACCAGTGGTCTTGTTGGTAATAACGATCCGTTAAACCTTAGACCGCCTCTTACGAGCTGCCTGGCAGAAAGGTATATGGTATATTCTATACAAAAGACCTGAACCAACCGGGAAGTAAACATCCGTTAGTTTTTTTTCTTGTAGATATTTTTTTAGACTATATTTTAAACATAGTTTTAAGGACGTTTCAGGTATATGTCTTCCTGTCTTAACAATAAGGTTATAAAATCATCTCTTTATCATCATTTCCAAAGCATGTTCAGATAGATTTTATTTGTGAAATGTAATGTAAAAGTGCATGTTTACTGAAAATAACTTATTTGATTTTTGACCAAGGTACATTTTTATTTATCTGATCTTATCCGTCTGAAGTTTTTGTTCACTTAAATCAGTATCTCACTTGCATTTCTTTGACGTCGAAATCCATATTTTGTGAAATGTTTATAATATCACATATATCAAGGAGAACCTTACTTTGTCCCATCTAATTTGTAAACTCAACTCAGACATTGTATAAATTATTATGTTAAGAT
Source organism: Calephelis virginiensis (assembly GCA_002245475.1). NCBI lineage: Eukaryota > Metazoa > Arthropoda > Insecta > Lepidoptera > Riodinidae > Calephelis > Calephelis virginiensis. The sequence goes on from NJDC01000161.1 coordinate 25,571, forward strand.
TTTAAACTTAAATCGTCGCGAATTAATAACATTTTTTAAATTAATTAAAAATGTTAATTATTATGTTGTCTTGAAGCATTCTCAATTGGAGCATAAATGGAGTTGCCCTCGATTGAAGTGTAGTCTTTTTAAGACAAGCATGTTGAATATTAATGCTAAGCTCTTTGCTATAGCTACTACTAGCTACTTGTTTGTTCCACAAGCATTATGTACGAATTAAGAATGTCCAATAACCGTTTGGTCCATATTCATTTAAAATGTATCACATTAGCCCTTTTACTACAGCAAAACAAATTATTTACAACTATAAACAGCTTCCATTTTATTACATGTTATTAATTAGGGTGAAAGGTAATATTATATGCAAAATAGTAATAAGACGTGGTCAAACATGCTCAATTTGTCCCATTGACCCACGTACACGTAGGATCGATCGAAATGTAAATTGTAGAATTTTATAGAATCACTTTAGGAGTCTTATTAGACGTCCAATTTTTCAAGTGCTTGGATTTAGCTAAAGCGTTAAATAAAAATATTCATATAGCCTGAATTTATTTTAGAAATTCCAACAAATCTCTTAGAAATTTTCCCCGTGGTGGTCCGGGCGCCTTTGTAGAACAGACTATCTGCCTTCCTTGCCAGGCAGCTCGTAAAAGGCGAGCATAGGCTCACCGTCACTAACATCGTGACATCTGACTAGGTGGTAGAATTTAGCAGCGACTCGCCCGGATGGTTACCACCGCTTTACCTATTACTTCCGCCATAACGTCATGACGTGTTCCGGTTCGGAGGATAAGGTAGTCGGTAAACTTCCTTTTGCTCGAGGCTTAACATCTTGGCCTTAGGTTGGCAACGCACCATTACCAGCTTTGGTGTCTCTAGTCGGCGTGAATTTCTTTCCATCAGGAAATCCGTCTGCTTGTCTGCCTTCCAATATCATAAAAAAAATTGTTTTCGTACCCATGTTTTTTCGCACGCCCAAACCAACACGAGTACAGTCATGCAGAAACGGTAAATGTTAATTTAGTTATTTGTCATTGTCAGATTTTTTCGATAAGAAAAAAATGACTGCCAATCAAGGGCCGACACGACAAGGTGAACACATGTCAATCAAAACGACTCCCTTAGGGGTGGTAAATCACCCTCTTTCTTAACAGGGCCACAGAGTAATACACTAAGAAGTAGACTGATCGATTTCTTGAATTTGTAAGTGATAAACTTCTGAAGATAATTTGTATAAAATTTTCACGTGTTACGCTTCAACGATTTAGTTTTAGAGGAATTTGATAATGTGATAAAAATATCACAAAGGTTAAAAATCTATATCAGGCATTAATCTTCACAATTATTGTGTTATAACAATCACAATATTATTTTCTTTGACATTGTAAAGGGATGCCGTAACTTAATATAGGCCTTCTAGCTATTTCTATTTTGTTTTCGAAGAAAAATATGAAAAATAACAATATTTTATAATATTAATGATCTGAAGCTAATCCTGCTTAAATAATAAATTAATTACAAAAATTAGGTAGGTAGAAAAATCTATGCGCAATAAGACTACATAAAACCGACTCCAATTAATTACCACTTCATCTTACACAAAAAGTCTACATGTTTTTAATATAACTTAAAACTACTTTTAAGAACTTATCTAGAATCAATCCTATCTTGAGAAAAAACATCAAAAACCATTCGTTATTGACCGAATGATTGAGTAACAAACGTCATAAAAAATATTGCTAAGGAAGAATTGATAAGCTCCCCATTATTACATTTGAAGGCATTACAATTCCTCATCTCGTGTGTTGGTCAGCGCTGTTTGGAAGAGACCCTATCTGCGAGCCAGCTCGTAAGATGCGAGCACCGGTCAGACCATTGGTGCTAAAGTGCTGTGCAGCAACTTGCCTGGATAGGACCGTCCACCGCCTTACCTATTCTTGCCACCATAATGGCCTGAAGAGTAGGGTAGCTGGTAGACTTGTAGAGTATCATCGACATCTATGGTGTCTATAGGCCGCGGTTACTTTTATCACCAGGAGAGCCAAGTGCTTATTGACTGACTTTTCACATTTAAATAAACATAATTAGCAAAGAGTATATAAATACTACGTAATAAGAGGCGGGACTTCCATCGTCACTTAAATATCTAGCCCC
>NJDC01000161.1:31464-42789 GCA_002245475.1 Calephelis virginiensis
TGTATAAAGGCGATTACACATTAACGAGTACTACTTTTTTTTCATTATGTTAATTTTAATTTGATAAAATTTATAGAACGAATCGTTTATAACTTAATTTTAATGAAACTGATTATATTTTTTATTTCTGGTTGATGCATATTTCTAATTGTGAAAGAATCTTAATTAATATATACCTACTAAAATCATTCTAATAGGTCTGCGGTATGTACTCATGTATGATAGCAAATTAAATGAAATAAAAAATACATTTGTAATTGTAGTTGATTTGCGCTTAGAATAAAACCTGCAAATTCACGCTAAGAAAATAAACTATTTTTTTTCAATCAATCAGCTGTCATTACTATTTGTATATTTATTTAACTGACCTCATACATAGAACAAGTTCTTAATTCGTCCAAAGTTTGTTTTTGTCAGACGTCTAGGCTGATTAGGATTTTTTTTGGAAAGGTGGTCCTATGGACTATTGATCATAATTTGATGAAAGGATCCTTACGAAATCAAAATTACTATTGAGTTTTTATAAACTTACATGAAACAGTCGCGATATTTTTTATAATAACTCTTGTATTTGTTTTTGAGTACTATTTGGTAAAATTTTTGTTATACAAATTAAACTAAAGATAAAACTAAAATATAAGTCGTTTGTTGCAGTTACATTTTTTTTTTATAACAAGCTTAAAGTAACTTAATCTTTCTGGTAAGAAAGTAGGTACATGACAAAAATAAACACGCAGCAAAAATATAGCATTGTTCTATAATGTACACTAACCCTTTCTTTAATTTCCACTTTAATAAAATATAAAAATGAAAAAGTAGAACGAACAATCGGCATTAAGAGAATTACCTACATAACCAGGAGTTATGACCCGGGAAGCGAATCCAAGCCATCGAGCACGCGCTGTATGTAAATACATTAAATCCGACGTTGTTTTTAAACTAGGAGCCATTGCCGTGAGTTGTGGTAATCTTAGATATTTAGGATTTTATTTCATAACTTCAGAAATACCGCATCAAAATAGAACGAACACGGATAAACAGATCTACAAATTTAATGTTGTGGAATATAAGTAGTGTTTGTACGGATTTGACATGTGCATTGACATACTTAAAGAAAAGGTACACACTTGTCAGAGCAGTATCCGGGGGTAATACAGACGTGGACGTTTACATAATGTGCATCCGTGTCTTTTAAGAAGTGACCGAGATTTTAGGTCAATTTAGTTACATGTATTGGTATTGTACTTGATATATGAAAGAAAGACAGATAAAGGATTGACAAAGCAGATATAAAATGCGAATTGAAGATCGTGCGATAAACAATGTATGCAACGACTCTTTTTATTTTTGACCTAACACGTCCCTGGATCTAAAGACAGCATTGATGTGTATGGATCCCAATGCAGCAGCAGCAATAAATCGCAAGCTACATTATTTTTATTTTATTGTTGGTATTAGACCTTCCCTTCTTCAATATCAGTATCACACTAAATAACGGCATCCACTTTCCTTAAGTTATAATTTGATCAATTAATATATGATCAAAGATCATTTACACATTTTAGTTTCACATAAACTGTTTTACATGTAATTTGACATTTGTTGTTAATTGTAACTTGTTATGTAATAAAACTCCGATTATAGGTCTAAGAATGTTTGTGAAGAAAAGTAATGACTTTTGTACTCCAGTGAATTGGCAAAACAGAAAGTGTTACCCTATTTTTACAAAATAAATAGGTAAGTTTGAAGTTTAGATATCAAAACATACTAAAACGTAGTTAAATAAAACAAAACGCCTCGTGTCCGGTAGAAGTATATAAATAGTACCGGACGTTTAATCATGGCTCCTCGGGGAGGACGCGCTATTACACCATAGGTTGGCAGGTGACTAATGACTGCCAGCCTCTAGTTATGTCGTCTCCATCTGTAACGATGCATATACATGTATATTGCAATATAATCAAACGTTAGCGTCTGTCTGTGACATTATGGGGGAAAGGTAAACAATTATTCACACATGAAACCTAAGATCCCGATTAAAACGGAGGCACCAGTATATGGTGCATATGTCCGGGCTCCTTTGAAGAATAGACCATCTGCCTTTCTGCCAGGCAGTTCGTAAAAGTTTCTTATCATCACTAACACCATGACATCCGACTAGGTGGTAGAGTTTCGCAGCGTCTCTCCCGGATTGATTCCACCGCCTTACTTATTCCTGCCGCCATAACGTCATGACGTGTTCCGGTTCGGAGAGTAAGGTAGCCGGTAAACTTACTTTTGGTCGAGGCCTAATATCCCGACCTCCGGGTGGCAACGCACCATTACCACCTTTGGTGTCTCTAGGCGGCGTGAATCTCTTACTGTCAGGAAATCCGTCTGCTTGTTTGCCTTTCAATATCATTAAAAAACTAAACATCAATATTAAGAGATAATTATTTTATAGAACCATCACTTGCCTTGGACCAACCGTAAATGAATCTTCAACTTTTTGTTTGAATATCATTTTACTTTAACTTGTAAAAATTAAACGAAATTAAAAAAAATGTGGTCGACTGTCACGTAGAGATTCGTTGCAAAGGTCCTTTTTTCCACCCTTGGGCTAAGATGTCATCAATACGTATATGGATGCACCATTGGTCAATCGCATATGACGAGATTGTCAAGGCCGGCCGTTGGCTGAATCGATGAAGCGCGAACAAATACCACCAGGAGCGCCATGTGCGTGTTCGCCTGTTACTGCTTTTCTGACGTTGGGCAGTATCCGTGGCCTATTGATGGTGTATCGTTATAGCTGATACATGATCGCTATACCGTGGGCGAGGTGTTACGCTTAACCTGCAAGTTTCCCGGCTGCTCTACCCTCCACAAGGGAACAAGGCAGTGCTAAATGTTATGCGGATCAGTCAGGCGATGAGATTGATGAAATATAAGATAAGAGATCTACCTTTAAATAAGTCTAAAAAAATTATAAATCAAAATTATGTTAGAAAGGCTATTAAGAGGTCTCAGAGTATGTATATGGAAGACGAACATACTTGAGAATAAGGGTTAATTCGCATTTTTTTCTAGCTTATAATGTTACTAAAAGTGTTAAAAAAAGACAAGCCCTCTCAGTTTCTTTCGCCGGAAAAAGTATGTGGACGCGATTCCGATCCGGTGGTAGTTTATAAAAATGTCGACGCGCACAAGTAATATAAATATTGTAATAGAATTCTATAAAGATTCTAAATGAATCCTTATCCGGGCAAGACCTAGAATAGCATTCAGTGTTACATGAAAAATGGTCGGTTTTAATTCACTCAAAAAACCACGAGCAATTGTACCCATAGATTAAACAAAATGCCAAAGTTCACCAGAGAATGGCGTATAAATATATTTGTGCTGCGACTTTTGATCCCAATTTAGCGGAACAGTATGAAATGACTAAGCGCATTAACAGGTAATGCATCTCCTAGGTGTTGTGCTAATTAGATACAAACCTACGACAGACCCGGCCATAGATCACAGACATGACAACAGGAACACGCTGGTTGTTTCATTTTGAACTACATAATTGCGAAAATAAACGTCTACGGTTCATAATTAAATTTCTGCTGTAAAATCTACATTGGAATTATAGTTCTTAAGAAGTGACGTGTAATTTAGCTACAAAGTTGATGTTACTAACATATTTTATCACTAGTTGTCCCGGCGCACTTTATTCATTTGGCACTACCCTGAAAGGTACCCTGAAATGGATTTAGGGTGAACATGTATGTGTATATAGGATAACCTGTAGGTTTCAAAGTTTTCTCTAGATTCCGGATTCCAAGTCATTTAGGCACTACATGGGCGGTTCAGCGCATTCGACGTGAATTGCGGTCGGATAAGCCAAAGATTCTAAAAATGTTTGAAATATGTTCAGCTGGGCATTTTTAGTCGCCTGCGACTTTTTTTGAAATATCTTCAATGGTTAGAATTCCTTAATAATCAAAGATACAGATATAGATTTGACCACCTCGTTGGTCGAGTGGCTAGCGTATACGCTTAACTACATCGACGAACCGTGAGACTCGGGTTTGATTCCCGACGGGAGCCGGCATTTGTGTGATAAACATTTAGATGTCTGCATTTCCGGGTTTGGGTGTTTATTATATTTATTATGGTATTTATGTATTAGACCCATCTAACTAACACCCATAACATAAGCATGTAATTTGCTTACTTTGGGGTTAGATTCAATTTGTGTGGCTTGTCCAAGGATAACTTACGTTATTTTTATTATTTTTATTAAAATAGTGTGGAATCCCTATTAGTATCATAGCAACTTGATTTGATTATGTATGTATACACACATACATATCTTCACGCCAAGTCCCTTACGGGGTAGGCAGAGAGTATCGAATGCCAGACCTCACGATCCTGACAAACCTGTCTTGCTTCCTTCACATTCATAACCCTTTTCATACAAACACGCCGGTTTCGGAGACTCGTGACACCACCCTCGGATAATATCCGATTGATTTTATCGTGATCGTGAAATGTCAGCCTTGGTCTCCCCGGGTACCTACATCCATCCACATTCGCATTGTATATCTGCTTTGTCAATCTTTCATCTGTCATTCTTTCCACATGACCGAACCATTAGGAACGATTATGTATGTATTTTTATAATTCGTTTTTCAAAAGGCAGACCACGACTTGGAGGTGGTTTTACATAACTTTGGTAGTGATACAGCGATAATGCGTATTTATTGATTAGTAAAATGACGTAATAATAAAACTGAAGTCGATTAATTCTATATTTATTGCGCTTATATGTTTTTTAATTATTACTTTAGTTTTAAGGCATTATAGCTTTATTTCAGCTTGAAATTATAAAGATTTTACTTTTTTGCGCTTTTTTTAACATAAGCTTAATCTAGCGCTTTTTAATCAAACGTGAATCCTAACAGATTGAAAATTATCCACGGTTTCTAATTCAAATTATGACACTAGAGTAAGTTTTATGTTATTCACAATAATAATTTAATTATTTTAAGAAGTAGGTAGAATTACAATTTGGTGTTTTGCAAAAACTTCCGTACACTTTTTTACCAAATATTTCAAAATTTGAAGATAAGAACACTGAAGTCAAACCTAACTTTGAGAACCTCTGGTCTCACTATCATAAAGAAAAACAACACAAATTTATAACCACAACAAAAACCACCGGCCATTATGTTGTAAGTGTTGTGTAAACAATCCACTAAATCTATTATCAGCTCCCCATAACTCAAGTCGCTTTTCTCGCACACCTGATTATGTTATAAAAATTTTCATTTCGTTAGAGTTTCCCCACGCTATTGTCTTGCTAAATTTAAAACACACAAGTAACAAAATTAGCTCACGTTCCGAGGGTTTCGTACTCATACTTTTAACCCCCAAAAAAGAGGAGTTAGTCTGTCTGCGTGTCTCTAATCATAACTTTTGAACGATGATGCTGAACCAGTTTTAGTGCGGTCAGTTATGTAAAACGTGAGTATTGTCATTCAATTCATCATTTTTATAGTGTTATGGAATTATTTATTCTACTTGGCGGCATTAAAACTTTTAAATTAAATCTGTATCAACAGATTTTAATAAAACATTACTCGGGTTTATATCTCCATCTATACGTATATTACAATAGTAGCACAATTAAATCTTTACATAAAATTATTTGTAAATACAATTATTGGTACGCTTTGTATACAGGATACAGAACTCACAACAGAAAAACTACTAAACGTAAACAGCTCGTAAAAGGTGAGCATAGGCTCACCATCACTAACACCGTGACATCCTACTAGGCGGTAGAGATTCGCAGTGAGTCGCCCGGATTGGTACCACCGCCTTACCTATTCCTGCCACCATAACGTCTAATGCTTGACGTTGATGTGTTCTGGTTCGGAGGGTAAGGTAGCCAGGAAACTTACTTTAACTCGAGGTCAAACATCCCGGCCTCAGGTTGGCAACGCACCATTACCATCTTTGTGTATTGTGGTGTATCTAGGCGGCGTAAATTTCTTACCATCAGGAAATCTGTCTGCTTGGTTGCCTTGCATAATCATAAAAAATCGAGTTAATACCCAATGCAGCATATACCCCGGGTCAACATTTTTACTGCGGTTAAATCTTTCATTCCCATCACTAACCACGAAAGTCAGTTAAACGTGTACATGAAGCCGCGGGCAACGGCTAGTTTAATCTAAAACTTGATTGAAACGTGCACGTGAAAATCGACACATGGCCTGTAGTAATAGCACGCGATATCACTCGCGATAACGTCGATCTTTATCGATTTTTTAGATCCTTATAATTTCAAAGTTTATTTTTTACTAAATACGCAATTATCAAAACTTCCAGCCTTTTCTAATTCCAATAAACACAACTTCTGTTTAATGTAGCCGACTTTATTAAATTTTAAGCAAAAAAACACTTATTTGTTCAATAAAAAAAATATAATAATTCTAAAACTAAAAATTTTAATTGAACCGCGGTTCATAAGACCTAAATATGATGTGGCTAGGAACCATATCGATTATGTCAGCTTTAAAATAAAGAAATTGCATCAAAATAGGTCCATCTTTGAAAAGTTACGATGCCACAAACAAACACACAGACACGCCAAACTTATAACACCCTCGTATTCCGTCTGGGGTTAAAAATTGGAACTTGTTGTGAAAAGTTTTTAAAAGGCATGAAACAAAACAGACGAATGGGAAACTCGAACTTTTTTAAAGTTCAGAAGAATAATGAATATTAAGATATAAACAATATACTTTTACCAAAAATTTTCCCTTGCATAAATTTGTATGGAACTCTAAAAATTGTTATGTCGCGATGGATGAACCAATTTGTTATTTTTGATACGTTTATTACAAACAAAAATTCTTCTGATGTCCATTGTCGCTTGAGTTAGGTGAAATATTCCCTGCTATATTTATTTAAAGGTACAACTGACCTAATTCACGGACAATTTTACTTAACCATTCTAGACATTAAATCAAAAGATTCTGGTATTTTCTTGAATAGTCTCCGGACTCCTGGGAAAAATAGTCTGTATAGATAATGAATTAAACCCATCTAGATACTCGGAAAATGTGGATTAAAATTATCGCAAGTGACTTGACGGATTTGATGTCACTAAAATTTTAAATCTCATTTCTTTTTATTTAATTAGATAAAGATAGCACTCACTTAAAATTAGTTAAGATAATGTGGATCCGAATTGGTAGTCTGTAGTATGTATTCATTGTGGTTAATAAACCCTTTGTTACTGTAGTTAGATCGGTAATTTGTTTTCCGTTTTTACTATTGCAGTTGTAAGGTTGCAGGAAGGGAAATACTAAATTGACCATCTTACTACTAAGTGACTACCGGTGTTAAACAGGTAACTTTGCCTTCCAATATCATAAAAAAAAGTTAAGTTTGATGTTTGTTTTATAAAAATAAAAGTTTTTATGGTTATTTTTTATTATTTGTGACCTTTTAAACAAGAAAGTTTGATTACTTTGTTTCTATCAATCATAGCCCAGGAAATTAATAACTATGTATTACAACTTGATTCTTAGATTATGTGTTGAAGATAGACAAAGATTATTTATAAGGTAGTAACATAGAGAATCTAATATTTCTTTGCTTATAACTGCAATGATACCAACTTAACCATGTAATAACTACAATTTGGTAAAAGTAAGAAGGGTAACACTATATTTTCATTGTAACAACTTACAACTGCAGTAGTAATAACGGCAAATAAGTTATCTGTGTAACTCCTATAGTCACTTGATGGTAAGATGGTCAATTTAGTATTTCCCTTCTTGAAACTTACAACTGCAGTAGTAAAAACGGAAAATAAATTACCGATCTTACTACTGGTAGTTACATTGGTAATAACACGGGCAACAAAGGGTAGTAACACGGGCAACAAAGGTAATAAACATTGATAAATTTTATTGGTCGTCATATTTTTGTTTTGCTGTTTTAAGATAATGGATAAAATATGTGTTGATATCTTCTCTTATGCATGAACTAGCTGTTACCCGCAGCTTTGCTCGGGTGGCAGTTAATATGTTTACTACTTATAGCCCCATTAATAAGGGCTTTCATAAAAGCTTTCGACCTGTATTTCACTCCCTTAGGGCCAGAATTTTTTAATATGTAATTCAAAAATAAAGCTTCATATTTATGACTTAAAAAATGACGGTCCACCTAACATACTTTCAACCCCTTAGGGGTACAATTTCCAATGTTCCGTCCTTAGTGGGTGTTTAGTCAATAGAACGAAACCAAATTACCTGGCTGTAACTCGAACAGTTTTTGCTTTTCGATGATGAATTAGACAGTTATGAGATGTTATTTTATAAATATAGATATTCGCTGTCTTATGTCTTGAATACAAAATTGTATGTAGTGTTTGGTTAATAAATTCTACTCCATCAACACGAGAAGCACAGAACTAATGTCTACCTGCTTATATTTATATCTTGACAAAGTCAATTAACCTGGCAACAAATATATCATTCAAGCCCCATTCCGACTGAGGACGTTTGCAACATTGTCTCTCGTGTGGAACTTAACAAAACGTGTGATTTACTTCGCCCTATCCACAATATATGGTCCCGTTTTGACGCAATTAATAAAATTTATCTAAAGACCACGTATGATTGTAAATTGTTTAAATTAAGTGAATTATTGCCTTGTGTACTCAAAGGGTATTTCGGTTTCTATTAGGTATTAATTGCAGTCAAATCCTTTTCATTATCCTATTAATATTATAAATGCGAAAGTTTGTAAGTATGGATGTATGGATGTTTGTAACTCTTTCACGGTCGAATGGCTGAACGGATTTGTCTGAAATTTGGAAGACAGATAGATTGTGACCTGGATTAACATATAGGCTATTTTTAATCCCGATCGCACACCGGGTTTCTGTGAAAACGCGGGCGAAGCCGCAGGTAGCAGCTAGTTCTTCATGTTTTAGGATTTAAAAAAATGTTTGACCGCCTCGTTGATCGAGTGGCTAGTGTACACGCTTTACTACATCGTCCAATCGTGAGGCTCGGGTTCGATTCAAGACGGGGGCAGGCATTAGTGTGATGAACATTTGGATGTTTGCATTTCCGGTTCTGGGTGTTTATTAAATTTATTCTGGTATTTACGTATTAGACTTTGACTAACACGCATAGCACAAACATATAAACTGCTTACTTTGGGTTTAGATTCAATTTTTGGTGACGTGTCAATATAAACCCAATTAGCATGTTTATTGTATTAACTAAAAATTTAGAGAATGCTGAAATATTCCCCTATGTTCACCACAATATTCACTATTCATACTAGGCAGTACGAAAGCATTACTTAATTATCTTCCTTAGAAGTCCTCACTTTTATTGGTCCCATGTACTAAGTCCGGAATACTAATAAAATATAAATCCTGAAAAAAATCCCATAGTTATTAAAGAATTCATTTACCTAAAAACAGGTAGCATCATAATGTTGTATACATTATCCAAGAGGCGTTTAATTCTCATCTGTGGTCTAGTTTTCCGGAGTCGGATTGACTTCTTCAGGTCCCGGATTTGATCCCTGGGTCGGGCAGGACAAAAAAAACAGAAAATTTGTATTTTCAATTTCTTTATAAAAATAACGTTGCCCGAGATCGGATATGTGACCTGTTGGCTATAGACCTATCACATTAGGCTAGTCGCGGGTGTCTTCGCCCATTTATTTGGGGTATGCCGTGAAAATACTTTAATTCTCGCATTAAATGGAATAACATTTCAAACTAATATAATTCTAAACTTGGAATTTCTGCGTTAACCATAAATCCGCATCCAATATAGTTCTCAGCCGGGATGGCATGAAGTGGGAACAAATACATCTCTTTAAGAGGTGCCATAAACTTGGTACCAAAGTATTACCTGACCAGCAGGAATAGCACTCACTGCAACACTTTTTCTTCCTCCAAAGCGTTCGCTTAAAATGTCTGGATAATTTATAGTAGTCGTAAACCTATGTCCGCTTTTATCCGAGTATGAAATAATATAGGTCTGACGTGCGCAAGTTAACACTCGCATGTAAGGGGTTTAGGGTTGCCATAATATCTGCTAAGATCAGGACATTAACGCCTTTTTTTACAACATCCATTTCTTCATCATCACCATCCTAGTGTTAGCCCTGGTTATTCCTCAAGTCCGATCGTGAAAGTTCAGGTAGTAATACTTTCACTTCTTGATTTCTTGTAAATATATTGGCCCAGAACTACTTAATGATTTGTCCATTATATCATGAACATCAAAGCTTTTACTAAATAACAATTACACTATTTTAAATGTGTTTTTACAGTCATAATTACGTCATTGAAGCAATCTTCTTTATTAAATTGGATGAATATTCCCCAAAGTTCTGTACAATTTGCTGATGCAAGGTGATTAATTCATGACGATTTACAAAATAAAATGTAAAATGATAATTTTAAGCAAGTGACAAAGAAACTACAAATAGAATTTTAGAATTCCAATTTAATAACAACCAGAATAATAACTTAACAGATAATAAACCAGAAGAATAATAAACCCAAATAATCAGAATAATCATAAAATTAAACATTTTTGAAAATCACCGATAAAATCTATCCGTAATGTAGATAGGAAATATCTGTTTAACATCTCTATAACGTCAAATTTTAAACGACAAAAGCCACTTTCAGACTGGTCAATTCGTTCACAAGCAATAATACCACAGACATAAACACACAATAACGTCAAACTTATCTTTTTCCATTCAAAGATCCGTTCAAAAGTCCAAGATGCAGTTATGATGATGTAGAACCTATTAACTCTTTGAAGACATTTAAGTTGCATTTCTCTAGAAGTTTGTAATAAAATATTAAAAGAGTTTTATTGTCATCAAGAGAAAAAAGTAATAGTTTTTTCGTAATTATAGATTTACTGTAATAAATAAAATAAATGGATTTTGGTGGCATTTTGTAAAATTATGTTCATAAGAGTGAATAAGTGAATTGTTAATGAAAAAAATTACGTACTGTGTAGATATTTTGACGTTACTTATATGACTATTTGTGACAAGTTATGATTAATTTTTAATCATTTAAAGGTGATTTTGTATAAACGGGTAACTTGGAGAAACTTAAACTTGAGTAATTGCAGAACTGACACCCATGACAGAAATAGCAAAATATAAAAAAAAATTATATTCACGCCCATACCCCCAAAGTGGTAGGCAAAGCAACAACCAAGGCACCCACGACTAACTGTAGATACTTAGTCTCATAATGTGATAGGTGCCAAGCGTATCGCC
>NJDC01000161.1:42955-77168 GCA_002245475.1 Calephelis virginiensis
AGTCTGCTTATTTTATCAGAGACGATACTTTCTTGTTAACTTTATCTTTCCAACTATTATTATCTAATGCTACCCACAGATAAACTACGATTTATGAATAGAAACTGATTGATGCGTTTTTTATTAAACGTTCGCTAAATATCATTAACGTGAATGTACACATACAATGGACACCTACTCACTCATGTCGCTGGAAAGAGTTGGATTCAAGGTAATATAAATGTTTATGATATTTTTAATTCTCTGTCTAATCTCAGAATTACGTTTCGTTATCATAATAATTAATTCTCCATTAGCAAGTATACATCGAAATACTTTGGATATTTAGATAGTTAAATAACCTGTACCAGGTTGACCAGGTTTTAGGTATAAATATATTTTTGTTATATATCCAGATAAGCCAACAAATTGCATTTATTTTTATAATTTAATCTGTTTTTATTAGAAATCACAGATATTAATACACTGTCAATTACTAGTCTCAACTCAAATAAAGTTTTCCTTTCTTTCACTTATTCAACACTTTAAAAAAGTTAACTTGATGATTATTAGAAAAATGCGTCTTTTACATCAATGTTTTTCTGAATAAAAAAATGCAATGTTTAAAAAATAATTTGATGTACTTTTTTGTAATAATAATATAAAAATGTAAAAAAATATACCATATTACTAAAGTGTTTCTTTATTTAAAAATATGAATATTTCTTTTGAAAGTCTTACCAAGTGCCGACAATAGAAATATGAAATTATTGTTTATGACAATTTTACTGTTATAACAAAATGAACATAAATTGTGTAACATTGAATATTACTTATGAGATTCATTTATTTAAATTAAAGATAATAAAATCTGATATAATAAATTAACATAAATACTTAGTTTAATTATCACTGATAAAAAACGAACATTAATATAGTCAATCTACTAATTTATTTTAGAACTTGATATTAAAATGTAAAAAAAAATATGTAACTGCTTTGTGAAACTCGTATTTTTGTAGTAAAATATTTTTATAAATAATAAAAATATTGGAATTGTATTGCATGGTCTCCGATACATCCAGTAGGGAGTATGATCTTTGTACTAATAAACTTCCTATTTTAATCAGCATAGACTCCCTTTTTTAAAACAAAAATAAACTCTTTCCGCAGATGTTTTTTAACAGATTTGTTTTTGTTTAAAAAACAAATTTTGTTACTTGTTATTTCATAGTTATTTTTAGATATATATAGTTATTTTATAGATACAATGACATGGTTAGTTTAATAATCACAGAGAAGAAACTGACTAAGGCGATATACAATGCGAATGTGGATGATAGGAAACCTAGGTTGACATTCCACGATCAAGTCACTCAGATGCTATCCGAGGGTTGGTGTCAAAAGGCTCCGAAACCGGTGTGTTTGTATAAAAAGGGTAATGAATGCGGAGGAAGCCAGACAGGTCAGCAAGAATAGTGAGGCTTGGCACTCTATAATCTCTGCCAACCCCGTAAGGGATTCGAAGTGAAGACATTTATCTGTTTACAAGTACATTTATTTTATTTAAAAATATTATATGGTAATACATATTTGAATGCAACAAACATGGCAAAATAATATATCACTTTTTACATGTCAAACTTAAACATTATTTCCGCACACGCAAAGACATTTGATGTTAATTAAAAAAGAATTACGACTCTACATACGACTGATATATCGCTGAGGTTCTCTGAACATTAATACGTTTAACTAATAACTTTTCTCTGCCTAATTCCAGTCCTTTCATCGTGACTAACGATATTATCTTACCACTTTGTAAGATTTTGATGCAGACTTCTTTATTGGAGGTAATAAAGTACATTGCGCCAGGTGGGGATTTAACGAGGTTACTGTCGTGTTAATTCTTGTTTAGGTGACACTAGTGCACTAGATTTTGACACTTATTTCATATTTGTAATGTCAGTTTTATTAGGACCACTTGCACATTCCCGGGTGACATTTAATATTAAGTTTAACAGTCAAATATAAGGTGATATAACCCTAGTTAGGCGCTAACTCAGTGTTACTAACTAATGAATCGGCGTGTTTTGTGAAGAAATTTCCTGGAGAGTTTCGTATGGCAAAGGATGTAGGTATATAAATTCAATCGTCGCCAATGTAATAAATTATATTTAAAAGCATCAAGAACCGCATTCTTTCAAAATCAAAATTGTAGCCAAACGTTAGTTAAGATATATAACAAGTTGCCAGATAAGTTAAAAACACTCCCAATAACTAAATTAAAAAAAAACGCTTTACGAGTACTTGAATGACAAATGTTTCTACTTACTAAAATATTATTTTAAAGACAAGATGTAGATTAGATTATCACGCTATTATTATTATTATTTTGACATTGTTATTAATATAATGACAAGATGTATAGTAATTAACAATACTATGGATAACAGTATTTAATTATTTTATTCAATAATTGATGTTAGAATGATGATGTTTTATGTAATTTAACATGTGTTGTTAATTGTTAATTTGTTAGGTAATAAAATTCCTATTATAGGTCTAAGATTGATTGTGGAGGAAAGTAATGATTTTTGAACGCCAGTAAATTGGAAAAATAGTAATAAGTATGTATTTTTTGTAAAATCATATGTCACCCTATTCTTACAAAATAAAATAAGTTTGAAGTTTGAATCGGATTAGTTTCAAAAATATTTTTTTTACTTTCCTTTACTATTTTGTGTCCAAAAAAGAATTAAATAATAGTAATTCAATTTATAATTATTAAAAAATAGTAATAAAAGTATTTTTTGGAATCATGAAATAGAAAAAATCGTATCAAAGAGCTAGATCAAGATGATCTTTTCTAATGAAAAAGCAATAAAATGATTCAACAATACCCTGTATCCAATGTTCAATGAGATTCCTTCAAATCAAATGTGGAGTGGAGACAGCTATACAGGGTGCGACGGAGATTGTCAAAACAACAATGGCGAGGGTGCGGACAATGCATGCCACCGGCCGAAACAACCGGACTCTTTGTTGTTTGGAAAATATCTGCAAAGACTAAGATATTTCCAACATAAAATATTCAAATTGCGGATAACTTAAATAAGTTAGTTCTGGTTATAACTCACGACGGCGAGCGCTCTTTATTTTATTAATCCCAATTATTAGTAAATTGCAATTTTTTTATAATTATTTGGGTACGCAATTTTTTCATGATACTTACTGCTTTCGCCCTCATGCACTCTTTGAAACAATATACATATTTACCATAAGTAAAAACCACCTGCTTTCGTAATTTGAAAGGACCATATATACACACCCGTAACCCCGAGGAGGTCAGTAGGAGTATAACAAAGGCAGCTTCGATTAGTTGAAGATACTTAATGCTTAAACTAAAATCCCACAATTTAAAAGAGGGCAAGCCTTTCGCAAACCGGACACTAATCAAATCAAAATACATACTTGTTGTGAGTCACCCGACCGACTGAAGTTAAAAAATGATATGTAAGAAGAGAGAGGGGTTATGAAAGTGTTTATAACTTATGGTTGTGCGTACTTTTATCCTATTAATATTATAAATGTGAAAGTTTGTAAGTTTGTTTGTTTGTTACTTTCTCACGCAAAAACTGTTTAACCGATTTTTATGAAATTTGGCACATACATAGAGGGTAACTTAGATTGACACATAGGACAGTTTTTGTCCCGAAAAAAACTGTGGAACCATTAATCATGCTGGCAACGCTGCGGGCAACAACTAGTACTAAATATTTATTTCCTGTAAAACATCCATGAAGATATATTTTTAAGATTTTATAGTGTCCACAATCATTGCGTTCGTCTAAAACATCTCAAAAAGTTAGAATTGATTATTCAATCAGATATATTTAAAAGTCTTATAAAATATTGGAGATTTGAGAAGTTTGCAGTCAATAAAACAGACACCAGAAAATTTATAAAAACAATTATTAAATTTTAAGCAAACTGGTGTCATGTTAGTTGTCCTTATGAACAATTAGTTTAACAATTTTTAAGCAGCCGAGTGCCATTTCATTAGTACTTTTGTCAATCAGTAAAATTCCTTAAATATTAACAATACATGGGCATATTGAAATGGGAGTTCTGAATATATTTTAATCTTTGAGCAGGCTTTGAAGGTGTTACAGCGGGAATGAAACCTACCTTCCACTAACAATAGGGACGGTTTAATCCGTCTTTCCCCTAAACATTTATTTGTAGAAGACTAATACTAGTCTAAATATTATATTTTCGAGAGGGTATTAATTAGATTATTAACTGTCATGTTATTATTAGATAGTACCAGATTAGGCAGGAGACCAAAGAGTATAATCGGCCATTATGTCTAGCGTTTGTGGACAACGAGAAAGACTTCGATTCGGTTGAGATATGGGCGGTGCTTCAGTCATTACAGCGGTGCCGCATCGACTAGGTATCGATACATCGAAGTGTTGAGGTGTTTGTAAGAAAAAGCCACTATGTCGGTCCGATTACAGGATCAGAGCTTGAAACCCATCCAGTTGCAGAAAGGTGTGGGACAGGGAGACGTTATTACTCCGAAACTGTTCACTGCTGCACTGGAAGATGTCTTCAAGCTTCTGGATTGGAAAAGACTCGGCATCAATATCAACGGCGAGTACATCACTCATCTTCGATTCGCAGACGATATTGTGGTCATGGCGGAATCGCTGGAAGACTTGAGCAAGATGCTCGGTGACCTCGATAGAGTTTTCCAACTGGTGGGTCTCACGATGAACTTGGATAAGACAAAAGTCATGTTCAACGTTCATGTTGCAGCTATACCAGTTCACGTTGGGAACTCAATTCTCGAAGTTGTTGATCAGTATGTATACCTAGGTCAACCTGTTCAGTTAGGTCGATCGCCGAATCCAACTCGGATGGGCACGTTGGGGAAGTTGAAGGGTATCTTTTTCTCCAAATTATTGCAGAGCCTAAAGTCTAAGTCTTCGACCAGTGTGTGTTACCGGTGATGACATATGGAACTGAGACTTGGCCTTAAAATATGGGCCTCTTAAATAAGCTCGGAGTCGTTCAGCGTGCTATGAAGAGAGCTATGCTCGGTGTTTCTCTGCGAGATATGATCCGTAATTCGGTGATCCGCAGGAGAACGAGAGTAACCGACATAGTCCAGAAAGTCAGCAAACTGAAGTGGCAATAGGCAGGCCAAATTGCTCGCAGAACCGATAACCTATAAAGGAGAAAGGTTCTCGAGTGGCGGCCTCGCACCGGAGGACGTAGTGTTGGACGACCTCCCACTCAGTGGACTGATGATCTGGTCAAAGTCGCGGGAAGCCACTGGTTACAAGCGGCTGGTGATCGTGACTTGTGGCGCTCTTTGGGGGAGGCCTATGTCCAGCACTGGACGTCTTCCGGCTGATGACGATGATGATTCTTTTTAGTTTACGCTAAAATAGTAAACAAAGAGGTAAACTCCCTTTATTATTAATTAACTTTGTAGCACTCTGTTAATTACTTCTTTAAATAATTACAAAAAAAAAATAACTGAGCTAATTATTGACAGGGGTTCTAGACTATTGTAAGCATTGATTGCAAATATTGGTTTGCATCGATCTGGACGTAGTACATCTTCGTCTAATCCAAATTTAATAATAATTGGTAGGTGGAAACAAAGTTTCCTCAGGGTTACCTTTTTTTGGAAAAACGTGTTTACAGCTGTCTATAACGTCTTTAACTGTTTGGTAGGCAGGTAGTAAGTGCATTCTTATTGAACGAAATCTGGGAATCTGTTTCAAAGTATTTGTTGTGAAATTGGTGGCGAAAAGGATCGAAATCCCAATCTCAATTTGGCGATACATCTTTAACATGTGTAGTGTCTGGCTTATGTAAGAGGGTTCTTTGGTTGTTGGCATGCCTAAACCAAAATAATTAAGTGTAGTAAATCCAAAACCGACTCCAACTATTTCGTTGGGACGACGTCACGACTTGATAATTCTTTTTTTGAAATATAGCTAATGATTCTCAGATGGTCCCACATAAACAACATCCTTCTAGTAGCTATTAGTTATACTTTATTGCGCATCTAGGCGACACATCAATGATAGGTCGTAAGGATATAACTCAAAAATAGCAAGTCGTAAGTATGAGATATCTTATAGATATATCATATATCTATGTATCTTATATATAGATTATCATAACCACGATAAAATAAGTATGAGACCACCTAGATATTAAAACCTGTATTATAGAAATAACTATGAAGTTCAGTTGGTATTGACCGAGTAATCGCGGAACAAACATAAAATAAAATGTGATAGAAAATATAAAGTCGATTTAATAAGTTCTCTTTTGGAATGGGTTAATAAAATCTTGAGAATCCCGTATAAATATCTAAAGTATTAGCAAAAGGCCTTTATTACCGTTTTGTTCGTAGAAGGTTAAGTGTAGACGTCTGATACCACTTCCACGAGGCTCGGGTTAGATTGCCAACGGGGACCTACATTTTTGTGATGAATACCTTTTTTTTTTGCATTTCTTGTATGTGTGCCGCCTTACCTATTCCTGCCTCCATGACGTGTTCCGGTTCGGATGGTAAGATAGCCGGTAAACTTCCTTTTGCTCGAGGCCTAACATCCTGGCCTCAGGTTGGCAACGCACCATTACCACCTTTGGTGTCTCTAGGCGGTGTGAATTTCTGTCCATCAGGAAATCCGTCTGCTTGTTTGCCTTCCAATATCATAAAAAAAATCAATATCATCAATAACACAAGCATATAATTTGCATAGTTTTGCATTGGATCCATTTAAATGGTCCAGGCATATTTATTTATTTTGGCTACAGTTATAGCCACACGTAAAGACTTTAACCTATCACTAAGTCTAAAAATTACAAAGAAAATGTCGCCTTAAGGACTGATTAAAAGATAATTGACGTTTGATGGCCCTCAAATTAAATAAATTTACAAACTAGAAAAACGTTTATTAATAATTGAATTATTAAGTTCGAGTTTAACTTTTGTTTCAGTCTTGACACCGTTACAAAACGTTAAGTTGTTGAAAAATATATGCGTTACAATATATAGGGACAATGGAATTAACCTAAAAGCCGACAGTGAAAAATGCGTCTATAAGGAATCTCGGACTGATCTATGTAAGCACACCTCATGAAATTTCTCTGACGAAAACTTATCGTAAAGATAAACCTCGCTGTCAGAATGTAAGATATCCATTAAATATCTATTAAAGCGATGACTAATTTTACGTAATGTTTGCGCTAGTGTAAATATTATTTTCGTGGAGTTATAATCAAGGTATACTTAGAGATCCTTATGTAAGCATTGCCTAATGTAAAAAAAGTAAAAGAGATTTGGGGAAATTTAAGATGTCCCTGAAAAAATACCGTACTAGATTCAAACTACCCCATGGGAAACTATTTCAATATTTTTTAGGTATCCTTGAAGAGTAGGCAGAAGCACACCTAGGGTAGCCACTACTCGAAGACACAAAATCCCAGAATATGGTATATGACTTTTTTGTTATAAAATAAAAAAAATACATGTTCTTTCTATCGCTCAGCCTGGAAATCGAACCTAGACCTTATACCTAAAGTAAAGTTCAATAATAGACTACAGAAGCCATTCAACGAGTTTTTCTAATGCACGTCTCTCATGTATTGCAAATAAACCTACTATGACAGTTTTAATCTCATGTTTTTATGAAAAAAAAATGTGTGAAATAAATTGAATAAATGAATGAAAACTATTCAATTTCGGTGTACGTGGGTTAAAAGATATTACAAAATTATTTCAGCACCGCAACATGTTCTACCACATTGTGGTATTTTAATATTTAAAAAAAATATATTTACCTCCATATATTTTAAAATGTAAATAACTTCAAACCTAGCTACTGTAAACTACTTAATTATAATTTGTTTCATTGGAAACGTATCTTCTTCTTTTTGATTGACGAAGACGTAGACGTACGTATGTATATCACTACATGTTATAAAACAAAATCCTTTTTGGTGTCTGTACCTAAGTATGCTTAGATCTTTAAAACTTCGCAATAGATTTCGACGAACATAGAAGTGGCAAGCGTATTGTCAACCGGGCATATTTCTACTCCCTAGCAACTCTATTGTTATTAGAAACTAGCTGTCCGGGCCAATTTCGTTTCACCTGTTCAGTGTCGGAAATAATAAATTATTATTTTTCCATTTCACCTACAACTTCTCCGGTTTTTCTTTTCATAGGAACCTTCGCTGATAATAACTAACACAGTAATATAAGAATTAGCCGGAATCGTTCGGAAATTATGCGCTTACCTACACATTTAACGATTCATCTTTATATTACAGATTGAAAAATACACATCTTCTAATTTTTTTGCTGCCCGACCCGATTATCGAACCGGGACCTCAAGAAGTCAAATCTGACAACGGACCACTAGATCACAGAGGATACTATACTTGTATTTTGATTTTAAATATCATGTACAGAACCGAAAACTTCATTCCTGTTTCTCGCATCTCCACCGTTATATTGCCGGCATAATTCGATATAGATAATAAACAAAGCAGCGTCCGTCCGTGTATTTATTTTCACAAGTTTTTTTATTTGCTCCACGTGTTTTGCGTTCGCTGTGAATATTATTTCTCGCTAGCGATAGACTAATGTAGGTAATCTAAATTGAAATATCTCGTTAATTATCGAAACTAGGCTAGACTCTCGGAATTCGCTGTTTAAAGAATTTAACGAGAGGCACGTGACATACGGACACTTGGAAAACTTACTTTATTTGATTCCTAGAGCGCTCTTCTGCAATTCAGCGGAATTCGACGAAAAAACTGCTTATTTGTTCCTAGTCTTAAGACAACCAGTAGGAAGAAAATGGTGAAAAGTCTCAGATCACAGGTAATTGTTTGGCGACATTGACAAATATGTGTTCTGTGGATTTATTTTTTACTGTCCCAGGTATGTATATATGCTACTTTTCTGCACCCCCTTCAACTGCACCCACCTGTCCGGAAAGAAAGTAGATAAAAAATTTACGTGACTGAACTTGCGAGAGAGTAATGCTTTTCGAGAGTATGTATGTATGTTTTGTGTTCGTATGTATGTATGTTGCCATACATATTTATTTCGATGTTTTATATTAGTTAATTGATGCACCCACCTGAAAATAATCCTGGCGACGCCCATGCTTGTGCCGAGTCAATATAATACTAAAAACTACCACCGGTAATTGTATTAATTGTACGTTTGTATTAAAGTTTCATCCCCATTTCAACCTTTTAAGAAATGAATTTTTGAAAATTTAGAAACACTCAAGTCATTATTTTCCATTTCTTAATTTATACGAAATGTTTGACAAACATGCCCAAGAGGTAAAAAGTTTTCCGTCATATTACATAATTTGAAATTGACCTCTGGAGAACGCTAAAATATTTTATTCAATACTTTTTATTTTTCTTATTCCTACGAAAATAAATGTAAATTATAATGAAAATGAAAATTACTTATTTGCGGAATATGTGTCTTAAAAAGTTGTTACAAAGATATTTAAGAATACAACATATTCTACCACATTGTGGTGTGCAAATATTTAATTAAATTTAAAGAAGTTACATATTTATATTAAAATGTACATTTAAATCGCAGCACTTCTTTATATTTTTAATAAACATTTTATTTATTTATAAACAAAAGTTTCTTAATTTTGTATAAATAAATTTAAAAGTAGATTAATTTTTAGTCCTATTTACCGTACACAACCACACTACTATATTTACATGGAAATATATTTTTTTATTTCACGCAAACTTTTTGAAACCGGCGTCGCAAGAAAAATACGTGTGCAAAAATTCAAATTACTAGCCCACGTCTATTTATAACTTAATAATGGCTAAAGTATAATTAAAGTTAAGTTAATGTTATAGTCTGTACCCCAGTGAAATACCAGGTTAAACATTGAAGTAAATTAGTCTTAATTTATTATTAAAACGGCAAGGATTTAGCCTGTGCATTGATACATCTACTGATTTTTTTCTCTTTTCTATTTAAAGATTAATATTATTTATATTATCTTTGCTGTTAGTCACTATAGTTAAAATAATACTGATAAGTATTTTAGTTAATTTACAATAAGTTTTTTTTCAATTCACTTACTCATTCAAACATTCACTCTAAATTTAATTTTCTGAAATGGTATTCCAGACATAGTTATGTTCCTTAGTTCTGTTTTACATATTTAAATGCGTGATGGTTTTTGTAAAATTCGTACTTTCATAATGTCATTATAGGAAAGTCAGTCTGTCTGTTATGCTTTAAAGGTAAAACCGCTGGACTTGGATGAAATCCATATATGTAGTTAAAGATTATATATATATATATATATATACATTGATGAATCAAAGACCGAGGTTTAAACATAGACTAGGTACTTTTTAAAAAATCAGTCCCTAATGAATCATAATGGTGGTAGAAGTTTGTATCAAAGTATTCTACGATGACGGGGAAACAGCTAGTAAAGAATAAAACTTATAACACTTTTGTAGATAAGTGTACCGCGACCGGTGAGAAGAGAAAGCAAGGGAAAGGGTATCATGCGAGGGGGGCGCGGGTAATTGACGTTGATTGTCGACAATTGTACCCAATAGAAGCATCGTCGAGGTAACCACTTGTTTGTATTATTTTATAAAAGGTTTGTGATCATCGCCCGACTTACATATTGCACAGGAAACCGCTGCTATACTTATGAGGACTAATACATATACATACCTTCACGCTTAATTCCTTGCAGGATATGTAGAGGTAGGATTAACAATTACCGCGTGTTTATTGAAAAAAAAAAGGTTTTTATTTTCATCACGAGGTTTTTTAAGAACATAGACCAACCGCATATTTGTCAAGTATTTTGTGCGAAGCGAGCGTTTCATCATATGTTACGAATACCGTGACGGTGTCAAGTGTCAATAGTATTGGCACCATCGCTTAGCCTATTTTATTCACCATAACGTAAGTGCTCGCCACTATCATATCTCAATTTGGAGGCAATGGAAACCGATCAATTTGTACGAGTAGAAGATTTTGTTGTTTTGAGGCAGGTTGGTGATGCATTATTACCATTTCTTACAAGCAGTGTATAACTATCGGCTTAAATATTCCTGTCGTTTTAACATCAATGACAACCGTCATCTGTAGAAGGATATCAGAGCCTTTACCGTGATAGATAACTATCGCAAGTTACGTTTAGAAATCTATGACATTTTGGTCTAAAATGTGTTTCTCTTAGTTACCAGTAGAGGCACTGCTAAACGTTTTCATACAAATAATTAACAGAGACGGTAGCCTAACTTGACAAGCCGTAAACTCATGGTAAGGGCTTTGTCCCGCACCCCGCTCTGGTTTGCGCTGATGTGGAGTTTAATTTCTACTAAAAATCTCAATTTGAATATGAATACCGTACGGTATTAAACACTGCTACCTTACCTTCATCTCCACACCGCCGTAGACCGGAGCGTTGTGCTATGGCAGCGTGATATCCAGCATCGTCACCATATGTCACTGGAATTTTGTTACCTTAAGCCGGATGTGCAAGTCTACTGGCTCCTCCACAAAACATGGCAATGGCAGGCACTGGCGCAATAGAAGCAGGATTAGTTAAGGCAGTGGTACGAATTCGAGCGAAATCCTACATAGCCCTCTACCACCAAGTGCATAACTAATATATTTAGAGGAACATATTAAATACTCCGCATTCAATTTCTAGAAAATCCACATTTGTGTATAAAGAGTAGAGGAAGCTAGATAGTTCTGTCAGGATTGTGACACTTGGCACTCGATACTCTCTGCCTACCCTCCAAAAAATGTACCTACGTGTACTAAAGTCTTAGTTTACATGTGAATAATAAAATGTCCTTGATTTTCTGATGAAATAACTCCTTAAGAAAGTTTGATAATAGTAATATTTCAGCTGCACACTTACTATAACAATTGAGGGTTATCGCTTGCTTCTGTCAACGAAAGAAATAGAGAGGGACAGAACACGTTTATTGATGTCAAAGTGTATACTTGACGTCTGAACAGATGTTTAATATTTTCTTCAGAAAAGTTGATTGAAAACGTTACAAGTTATAAAAGTCCGGACTAATCTGTAATATACAAAATTTTCCAAGTTAACTAGGATTAGGACGAAGTTAAAAAGACTGGTATCTAAAATTTTCATGATTTTAACCTCGATTGAAAACGAGTGGTTATAAGCTTAATGTGTATTTGTGTGTGTCTGTCTGGCTGTGGTATAATAACTTTTGAACGGATGGACCGATTTTGATACTGATTTATTTGTTTGAAAACTCACGTGGTCGAGATGGATGAGATGATTGAAAACGTTGAACTTTTTTAATTTTGAGATTATTTGTTTTTGTTTTATTGCCATGATTTAGGGTGCACCTAAAATAAATTTAGAAGGTGTTCTTAAATATTAAAGTTAGTTTAACACTCAAAGGTTGGTGTTCAGTAGAATAAGCACCATTTACATTGATCACACACCTTTATCACTTGCATGTGTTCGAGTGAGGTCAGAGACCCGTTAACGGATATGACCAATTGCGATAGCAATAAAGGTGCGTTTACCTCGCGACCTGCCTTGAACTTACAGGGGACACTGGCTGAATAGAGTAATGCGTGTCACGCGATATTGGCCCTTAATGGTGATGGCTTTCAGTTTCGTTGTTTTGCTGTAACAAAACAATTGCAATGCCACTTAACGTCTGCTGTTTGAAACAGTTAATTATTTCTTATTTACCACCGATAATAATGTAAATAACAATTTCTACCAAATTTTATTCTATTATATATTTAAATTTTTAATTTTATTGTTAATTTCATTTTATTATTTTTTGTATTTATACTATTTTAACCACAAACATTAAAATACTTTCATATTTTTTTATGAATAATTACCTACTTCATACTTTTTAACCAATTCCTGTCACTGTCCCTAAGACATGATGTATTTTTTGATGACCTCGTTGGGCGAAGTGTTAGCGTTTACGCCTAACGCCACCGATCCACTGCGAGTCTTAAGTTGGATTCCCGACGGGGAGAAGCATTTGTGTAATGAAAAGCTAAAAGTGTGTATTTCGTGGACTATTGTGTTTACTATTTTTGTATTTCTATGCTTTAGTATAGTTGACTAACACCCATAACTTAAGCATATATTTTGCGTATTAAGGTAAAATAAATTTAAGTTATTTGTTCAGGGATACTTTATTTACCTATCTATGTAAATTACAAAACTATATACAGTGCAGGTCTACTGCTGACCCGCGGATCGCGGGTGCATAATAATAGACTGACACTTTTTAATTTTCAAAAATACCACGATGCCTAGGAATGGATGTGTGCCCGATTAGTTATAGGTTTTGCCACCTATTACATAGTAGGGACTAAAAAGGTACTTACGGCTAATCGTAGTTGCCCTGGTTATGGTGGGCGTTTTCAGGAATACGGGCGTGAAAATACTTACTCTTATTTTTCTAGTTGTATAAAATAATTGTAAATGAAACTACATTACTTAGGTTAAAGTTCATCTAATACCTCTATAAATAACCACAATAATGTAAAGATTCAAAAATTAATCAAATTATTAATACCTCAATTATTCAAAAGTTCAACATTATTCAAAGTCACGGTCTTCACAATTCTCAAACAGCCCTATAATCATTGTTAGGTTCTGAGTCCGCATGAAAGCACAAGATTCATTTAATAAAATACCTCTGTTGTCTAAATTGATAGAACCAAATAGTAATTACTTCATGAGTCTGGATGTCAACCATAAAGTACGAAAATGGTTTCCATCTGTTGAAAATAGAGTTGATATTTCACCAGCAGCAAAGTTCGACTTAGTATGCTTTGGAATAGGGAGGCAATTGTGGCGCGGATGGCAACCGGACACCAGAGATATGAAAGCGACAATAAAAGGTGGAAGACCTGTCTTGTTGATTGGTACATACGAGCACACAAGTGGAATATACAAAATACTACACAAAAGTCAACCTGTATAATTAGAAACTACTAGCTGATAGCCCGCAACTTAGCGTAGAATAGATACGATTTTAATACAGATCCTTATCCTCTATTATAGCCATTTAGGGGGTCGATTTTGAAGAAAAGTAGCCGATATTTGAACTCGGAATATCAAAATTCATCGAAATGCGCTTTTTAGCTGTGAAAGAGCAACAGACAGACAAAGAGCCAGACTTTCGCATTTATAATATTAGTATGAATTGTTGGCATTTTAGTCATAACTCTTTCAGCCATTTTAACATGTAACTGAACTCTATGGGTTGAAATACAATGTACGGCTAAATAAAATTAACTTATAGTATAAAACCCAACATACATTAAGTCATACTAAGTATTTAAATAGGTATATTTACTTAACATAAAATACAATTGCTAATATTGGAAATATTAATAAAAAAAAGTATCTTCATACCCGTATGCCAAGAAAGGTAGGCAGAAGTACAACCAGTCCTACAATGTGATAGGAGACAAACTTATCTCCAACCAGGCAGATGTCCAATCATTGCAACATTGTTTATAAGGAAATGGTAAAGCACATTTCCTTTTTTTGTTGCCCGAGTCAGGAATCGAACCCGGGACCTCAAGTAGTTAAATTAACATTGGACTGCTAGACCACAAACGCGATCTATATCCCATATATATATGATTGTTTCCATATATTTATTCTTAAAACATATGATAGACTACAGACACGATTTTTGTGCAGGACAATTATCAGATAATACTGATTCATAAATCACAACACCGTTTCCCTTCGACTAAAGGTCAAACACGGTTTAGAACTTAAATTTTATGAAAGAAAATGAAGTAAAAGTAAAAAAGTATAAGTAATTTATAACCTAATGTAAAATATGATGTTACAGTCATAGTAAAGTGTAAGTCAATTTCTTAAGTAATTTAGTATGCACGATAACAACAACACACCGTGACATCTGACTAGGTGGTAGAGTTTCGCAACGACTCACCCGGATTGGTACCACCGCCTTACCTATTCCTGCCGCCATAACGCCATGACGTGTTCCGGTTCGGAGGGTAAGGTAGCCGGTAAACTTACTTTTGATCGAGGCCTAACATCCTGGTCTCAGGTAGGCAACGCACCATTACCACATTTGGTGTCTCTAGGCGGCATGAATTTTTTGCTATCAGGAAATCCGTCTGCTTGTTTGCCTTCCC
The DNA here is from genome assembly GCA_002245475.1 of Calephelis virginiensis. Taxonomy (NCBI): domain Eukaryota; kingdom Metazoa; phylum Arthropoda; class Insecta; order Lepidoptera; family Riodinidae; genus Calephelis; species Calephelis virginiensis. Next base: position 58,206 of record NJDC01000161.1, read on the forward strand.
ATATCATAAAAAAAAAAAAAACATTTAGAGGATCATACAGACGCTACCACCGTTGCCGGCAGTTGAGAAGTTCAGACCCAGAGTGTTTATGGGGTTTCTATCCTATATTTTTGTATATGGAGAGAAGAGGTTATGTTCTTTTCTTACAATAACTTTAAATATCGTAGAAGTCACTGTAGTTCAAACCAATTTAATTCAGAATGTATACTCTTTATTGCCGGCATTTGATAGAATTCCATTAAATACATACCTTCCAAATAACACTTATTATTTTCCACAATACAGCATTGTGCAAAACTATTGTATTGTAGGTATTGTAAAATCTGTGATACTTCTGATGTTGCGGATGTCCGTGGGCGGCGGTGATCACTTTCCATCAGGTGATCCACTTGCTCGTTTGCCTTCCCTTCTATAAAAAAAAGTATTATTTGGGAAGTATGTAAGTATACAATTTCATTAATTTTTTTTTCACATATTTGTATTAGATCCCTCTTATTCACTTATAACAAGTGCGATGCAGTAGCAAGTTGAATAACCCATAGATAAGCACTTCAGGCGATTTTAACGTTGTGCCCTAGTTATTTTTAGTGAAGAAGCAACAAAAGATATACTTTAGTATGTGATAGTTATATTTTATCGCCTCTGTGGTCTAGCGGTCCGGGTGTTGGACAAGAATGCATGAGGTCCCGGGTTCGAATTCCGGGTCGGCCAACAAAAAGAAAATTAGATTTTTCCAATTTTCTAATAAAAAATTGTTGGTCGGGATTGGAAATGTGCCCGGTTGGCGATAGGCTTGCCACCTATCACATTGTGGGACTTAGTGTCTTCGGCTAGTCGTGGGTGCCCTGGTTGTGCCTCTGCCCACCTCTTTGGCGATATGGGCGTGAAAATACTTTTTTTATTCTACTCCAAGTTCTTTTTTAACCGACAAATAATAAAGAAGGTGAATAAGGAGGTTAAGTGTTCAAATCATATATTTTTTTATGATACGTAAATCGATTTCTCCGTCATTTCTTAACCGATTTGGTTGTACCTCTGCCTACCTCTTCGGGGATATGGGCGTAAAGATACTTTTGGTTATATTTTTCTTTATCAAAGTTTAAAAATTAAAAACTTCAGATTCGTTTAATATGGACCTGCCACCTAAATATTGAAGATCGACATCATATTTTTTTTATGTTATACGAAGGCAAACAAGCAGACGGATTTCCTGATGGTAAGAAATTCACGCCGCCTAGAGACACCAAAGGTGGTAGTGGTGGTTGCCAACCTGAGGTCGAGATGTTAGGGATCGAGCAAAAGTAATTTTACCGTCTACCTTACCCTCCAAACCGGAACACTTCATGACGTTATGGCGGCAGAAATAGGTAAGGTGGTGGTAACAATCCGGGCGAGTCGCTGCCAAACTCTACCACCTAGTCGGATGTCACGGTGTTAGTGATAGTAAGCCTATGATCGCCTTTTTCATATAATATAATAATAATAATTCCATTTTATTTAAACTAACGATACAAAGTCTCAAGAAATCAAAAAATAGACCTACCTTTCTGTAGTATATTTAACAATGTAACAATATTATTTTGGAAAAAATAGAAAAAAAACAGTTATATTAATCGATCGGAGTACCTAGTAGCGCAAATATTGTTTTAAAATTTATAATTAAATTAATTTTTCAAATATATTGACATATTTTTTTTTAATACCTAAATAAATATTCCTGGACAAGTTACCAAATTGAATCTAACGCATATGTAAGCGAATTATATGTTTGCGTTATGGGTGTTAGTCAACGATTCTAATACATAGAAATATTTAAATAGGTACCCCAATAACCTCTGTGGTCTAGCGGTCTGGGTGTTGGACTTGACTACATGAGGTCCCAGGTTCGAATCCTAGGTCGGGCAATAAAAATGAATTGGGTTTTTCCAATTTTCTAACAAAAAAACGTTGCTTGGGATTGGAAATGTTCCCGGTTGGCGGTGGGCTTTTGCAGGTGGCAAAACGATAATTAGCGATAAGCTTGCCAACTATCACATTGTGGGACTTAAGTGTCTTCGGCTAGTCGTGGGTGCCCTGGTTGTGCCTCTGCCCACCTCTTTGGCGATATGGGCGTGAAGATACTTTTTTTATTCTACTCCAAGTTCTTTTTTAACCGACAAATAATAAAGAAGGTGAATAAGGAGGTTAAGTGTTCAAATCATATATTTTTTTATGATACGTAAATCGATTTCTCCGTCATTTCTTAACCGATTTCCCGTAAAGAAATCTATTTTCATTTGAAAAATGCGTAGTATTTCCTAATTCCTATTCCTATTAAATTATTCCTGAATTCCTATTTCTAAATTACTACTATCTAATTGTGGACTCCCATGAAAATCGAGGAAAGTATTTTTTTTGTGTACGATTTAGGTACAATTCTTATGAAAGTCACTGATTTTTTTATGCAAATTTACTGCCAATAAATTGTATAATATGCGGTTAATAAAGTGTATGAAAGTAAAATAAAATTATAAAATTTCATCAGTTTTGAGACTTCAATTTATTTTAAGAATCAGCATATCCTAGTAAATTTGAAATATACATTGTATTTTTATCTTACTATTTGAAGCTTAGGCGTTGTTTCTGTTGTGCCCAAAGTAAACTTATTTTAGATGCATGGTTCAAATTTAACAAAGATAAAAGAGATATAACATTTAGGACGTGTCAGATTAGCCCGGTCATGTCGAATCGTTAAGTTTTTAATAAAAGTCTTCCGAGGAGTTGAAACATCGTGTACCGACTTACTTGACAGTAACAAAAGTGTTTTGTTTCTTTACTTTCAATTAAAAGATAACGATATCTTAAATTTAATTTTGTAATTGTGAGACAAATTACTACCATTGTCTTTCTAAAGAATAGCCTTCCAAATCAAAAGTAACCATCAATACCAATTAATAGCTGGTGAAGTAGAGTAAATGCATAATACTTATATACGCGAAATTCGGTGTTTATGATAAGCTAAAGGTCAAATATTACTTATGACCAGAACCTCATATTTATTAATTACCAAATATTATATTTTTAACGTTTATTTTATCAAAAGCAATCGCAGCATCAGTGTTTGAATCATATAAAAATATTCATGATCCTATAAAGAAAAACAAAATACAAAGATGGTGAAATATGATAATGGCGTCCACCTTGCGCGGTGACGTCCGAACGGAAACGGAAGAGGGGGATCGCCCTCGTGTCTTAATTTCCGGTTCGCTCAGATTTGACGATATGCCTACTTTTATCCTGGGATATGAGGCGCATTACTTCAAAGTTCACACCTATTTATTTTGGACTAGAAGATGGTTGTGACTTCGCCAAAAAATATTACACTTCAAAGGGCGGGATTGGTTTTTTTTGGGTATATATAAGAACTAAATAATAAATACTACTGCTACTTTTTTGAAGAAATAATAAACAAATAAACGACAGAAACAAGCAAATTATGTATATGCTTTTGTTATGGGTGTTTGTCAACGATACTATACATAAGTAGACGTACTTAAGCAGATAAGTAGTTAACGGTATAATCTCTGGAACATACAGACCCAAGCACTTACAGGTATTTTAATAGCATGTATTCAATAGAGTGACGGTTCCTAGAATTTTGTTAGTAAAACTTTTTTTGTTATTTATTTGAAAATAATAGTGGCTGCCTGGTAATAAATTGGTACATTTTCTAATCCATATTAATATTATATATGCAAAGGCATTTCTATCTGATTTAGTTAAAAGTTAGGCATATAATATCTAAAGATTCGTTCAAACATTGGCTTATTTTAAAAAATCAGCCCATATAGAACCATAATATGGGATTAAGTTTGTATTCAAATCGTAATTATTTTACTCTGACAAATCCGGGACCAAACTGCTAGTACCGTACAAAATGTAGGTTATATTATTTAAAATATTTATTAATAATTTAGATTTTTAATACCTATGTATATACAAAAAAAATATTAACAGATGGTGAAAGAATTTTATACTTGATATAAAAATAAAAATGCTTTCATGGCTAAAACTATATGCTGATTTTAATATGATATGCCTAGTTAAAGACCTGACTTCAAACATAACTACTTTTTTCAATAATCAATCCTTAAAAGACTTCAATCGCTTATGAACATTTGTAAAAAAAACCTATTCTACGCTGAAAAACTCTCGGATAAATAGCTAGTTATTTATAGACGGAAAACTTTACAACATCTTAATTTATATTTAGTATTTACACTTATCTTACATTTATCCAAATTAAAAAAAAAGATAACATGTTATGTTGCTTGAGCCAAAAACCTACGTTTTGCCCGACCCAGAAATCGAACGCGGAATCCCATGTTGTCAACTCCAACACCGGTCCGCTAGACCACAGAGGCGATAACAATAATCTTAACAAATTAAAGTGAAAATTTTGTGCGTTATCACTTTAGAATTACTTTCGGCACATAAAACTTGTAATTGGCTGATAAAATTTCGGTTTACGATTTAATTGGTCAAGGTGTTACTTTGTTGGTGACGTCACTATATACTAGATGTGAACCAACTATAGCTGTTACCCGCTACTTCGCTCGCGTTGCTTGCCAGCTACAATTATAATCTACCGAAAATAATAAAACTGGCAACTTTTTAATTTTAATCTATTACAAGCTGACCCGCCAAACGTTGTTCTGTATATAAATCATTTCTAGGTAATTTCTAGGTATTCTATAAATTTTAAAGAAAGAAAAAATTTCGCCCCAGACAGGATTTGAACCTGTAACCTTTCGTCTCAAGCCGACGAATGCTCTAACCAATTGAGCTACTGAGGATTCAAGTCCCGTGGCGAAATTTTTAATTCCTTTCTAACCCGTTAACGCGGGTAGTTATGTCCTATAGATACACAATTCTGAGTACCCACCAAATGAGTTCATCATTACAGATGAAATTCACATTTTAGAATGGCCATAACTTTCGTTAAATTCTAAAATTCTAAATTAAATTTCTAGGTAGCCAATTCTCAGACCTACTGAACATGCATACAAAATTTGGTGAAAATCGGTAAAGCCGTTTCGGAGGAGTATGGCAACTAACATAGTAAAACGAGAATTTTATATATAAGAAGATTAGCTGTCCCGGCCAAATTCGTTCCACCTGTTCATTTTGTACGGAAAATAAAAAATGTTGCTTTTCCCAGTTTTCCTTGCAGTTTTTTCCTTTTTCCCGAGACTTGAACAAATAATTAAAAATCAAAATTAGCCAATTCGGTTCAGCCATTCTTTGACTTTTTGCAAGACTAACGAACATCAATTGATTTTTATATAAATACTTAGATTCTTAAGAAATTTTGCAATTAGTCGAGCTGACGTCGAGAGAGGATGATGACGTCATTATTTTCTTAATGCAGACAAGCTATGGTTTAAATAGACTACCAACGCAGTTTTAAAATATTCCTACATTTTTTTTTATTGAAGATTTCTGCATAATTTTTTCGGATTTGAATAAGACATATATTTTTAATAAGATACTAAAAACCCTATTAAAATTAGTCGAATACCTCTTCCGTAATACAGGAATAAACAGAAAAGGAATTCGAGGAGAAGGAAAAAATAGACGTAAAAATACATTATGTGTTACGAATATATTATTTTTATTTTTTTTGTTAGATAGCAAACAAGCAGATGGCTGTCTACATGTTAACTGCTAGAATATTATCATTTCACCATTGACGTGACTGGTGCGTTGCTATCTTGATGCTGGTTTGTTAGTCCATGTATACAAGTAGACCACAGCACAACAAAATAATGACGAACACTGACTTAATAGCTGCATAACTGTTAATGTACAGATTTATGATTTTGCAATTAAAACAAAAGGTGTATTTTCGACCTTATTCCTTAAGACGTAGACAGAGGTACCGGGACACCATCAACTAGCCGATAGGCAGCCAGCCTATCACCCACTGGGTATATTATATATCCAATCTTAGGTAATGCTCTTTTCATTAGAGAACATCCTTTTTTGCTACCTGAAGTTGTTAACTTATGAAATAAAAGCTATCACCGGATCGCTACTCACCACAGAGACTATAATATTAGTAATTTAAGAAACAAAATGTATATAAGATAAAGATAAAGTGGCGAGCAAACTGTATATGTTGGATGGAGCTCATCTCGCGGCCATCTTGCCGCAATCACCTTATATTTCTCGACCGCCCGGCTTGGGGGAAAGGGGTGGGGTTATTGGAATATTTTTCATACAAACACGTACCTACGTGGACATCTTCGGCGGATACAATATTACTGTTAGCGTATACGAGGACATTTTCGTATATTTTTTATCCTAGCCGATTTTCTGGTGCCGAAAAAAATACACCTCCTATAGTTACTACAGTTAGCGGTGGGTAGCCAGTGAGGTTGGAATTTTTTTGGGGGTTTTCCAAATGGTAAGATACAACCGTGACCTACAGAAACCACAGATCTTATTGATGTATCGTAGTCCTGGTGGAATATTAGCCAATTGTGACCAGAGCAAAACAAAGTCATTATTGTGGCAGGAATAGGTAAGGTGGCGAAGCTCTGCTCGGGTAAGTTGCTGTACACTTTACCAGTGGTCGAGTTTATAATGTCCTATTATCGTGTGCTCGCCTTATAAGTGCTACCTGGTAGAAAGTCAGTCAAGTCTATTATATTCTCGGGGCAATATAGGGAATCTCAACCCTCTTGAATAAATAAGTTTACCGACTATTTTACCCTCCTGCTGGAATACGATAATGGCAAGTAACGTTATCGGGACAGGAAAATCTGGGCAACTCGTTTTTAAACTACCACTTGACTTACGGCCAATATAAATAATAAATCCTAATCCAAAACTTGCTGTCCAAGATTGATATTTTGATCCATTTTTATGTTATCGCTTGCCAATAATATATCTGTGGACAGGATAAATCATAAATATAGTAATTAGGTATGGGATAGGCCGCCGGATACGCAGCTATCTAGATTGCTTCAAATCCATTAGATTGCGATACATTATTAACATTGGCCGTTAATGAATACACTAACCGTCTTATTAGTAAACGTGGACTAACGTAGGAGTAACACTTGTTCTATATTATACTCTGTTTTACATTGTAATAAAGACTATGATACCAGGTTGAACCTTCAGGTACTTTACTCTGTATTTATTAATAAGACTATAATATTATAACCGATTTAATCCAGTAAGGTCTTTGTTGTCTTTGTGGTTTGTTATCCAAGAGACGCATGGCGTCCTGGGTTCGATTTCCAAGACAGGCAACTTAAGATGTGTTTTCCCTGTTTTCTTGTAAAAGCGACGTTACATATTGAATTGTTTCTATCCTTGGCACTTGGTGAAACTCCATTATGTATTTTTCATATATAAAAAGTGTAACCCTGGGTTGGATAAATGCAAGGTTAGCGAAGTTGGCCTTTGGAAGTGGACCTTTTTTTCACAAATTGGACGTAGTTAAGCAGTAAGGACCCAATCCACATCTAACTAGTTTTGAGATAATTGATTTTGAAGTTTATATATTTATAATAATATGTAGTACTGGTCATATATGCGGGTCATATATACTGTAGGATCTTTTCCTGAACGATGGTATAATAAGCTTAACGACCTCTTGGTGTTCATGTGGGTTGGGTCCTTTCTGCTTAACTACGTCCAATTGTGAGGCTAAGGCTTTGCCTGATTGTAGTTACCCTGGTTGTAAATCTAACTGTCTCTTCGAGGATATGAGCATGAATGAGTTGTTATTTACTTCACTAACTGGCGATGGGATTCTACATGCCCAAGTAGTATTCGTCAGTCGATTGGTTATCACATAACCTTACGACATAATCGAGAAGGCTCAGGATCGATTCTGAACAAGGCTGACTTTAAAATGAGCACTTTTCTTAATGTTGTTATAGCTGAATTAATATGATTTATGATACCTTTTTATTTATATCTTACTCGTAAATTGGTGTTTCTGGTAACAACTTCGACGCATTCAAATTTTCATTAAAAATATATACTTAACTCTACAGTACACTTGTAGTGTATTACTCTTTAATATTTACTATTTTTATAAAAGCTTACCAGTTTTTCTTTTTACAATATCAAGACTAAAACTTAAGAATGTGCTTTTCAAAAAATGCAAAGCGCAAGATAATTTTTCCGACATTTTTACCGTTTTTTTTTGCTGATCTCTAAATTTATCTTACATTTTCGGCTTGTGATAAATATAATTTTCCCAAAACCGCATATTAGCTTAGGATCAATACCTATAACCGTATGTTTATGAAACATATTACAGGACCTTTTTAAAGCGCAACCTTTTGGGGAGGCACTCGAGAATAAATTGGAATAATATATGCGGTCAGGGCGTTATATTTGACGGACTGATGTGATACTGAAGCTAGCATATAAGTATGTTTTATAATTTTCAGTGTGGGTATTTGGTGGAGTTTTATCACATATTTTGTCGTTGACGTGTTTCGGTTTGGAGTATACCGGTAAACTTGCTTTTGCTCGAAGCCTAACATTCCGGTTTCAGGTTGACAACGCATTATTACCATTTTTGGTATTTCTAGGCGGCGTGAATTTCTTACCATCAGGAAATCCATCTGTTTGTTTGCCTTCCAATATTGTAAAAATATTAAAAAAAACTAAAATCAAAATAATATTTAAACAAAGATGAGTTAGTTTTTTTTCTATGTGAGAGACAATCGTCGCCTGAGACACTATAGATGTTAAAGGTACGTCACTGTGCTGTGACCGAGATATTAGGCTGATTGTCGAGCATACTAGCTACACTACACTCCAGACCGGAATATAACAGGGTCACGATGGTAGCAGGAATATGTAAGGCAGCAAATTCATAGCCGTGCAAATTACCGCACAGTACTCTACTACCGGGTCTTTTTGGTTGACCTATTTAACCCGTGCTCACCTCGTACAGGCCTGACAGGGAGGCAGATAGTCTATTCTACTCAGCGGACCTAGACCAACATGGGAATAAATATATTATAAGAGTTATAAGTAATCTAAGGCTATCCAGTAAAATTATATTTAATTGTATTTGTTATCGCCTCGAAAATCAGAGCGCTTAGAAAATAAAAATATAAATATTGAAATGGCAGAGGCCGGATGGATGTTGAAATAAAGTTTGGTTATATATAAAGAGATTTGAACACATTTGTTCCCCGTGTTGGTCCGGGCTCCTTTGTAGAATAGACCATCTGCCTTTCTTGCCAGGCAGCTCGTAAAAGGCGAGCACAGGCTCACCGGCACTAACAGCGTGACATCTGACTAGGTGGTAGAGTTTAGCAGCGACTCGCCCGGATTGGTACCACCGCCTTACCTATTCCTGCTGCCATAACGTTTTTTGGAATGGGTAAAAATGCACGTGACCTTATCGAAAATTCTTAAAACGGCGCAGGGCGCTTGCGCGGATGTTCGTATTGTCATGTTTGTTTACGTAAGCACAATAAATGAATATTGTATTCTACCACATAAATTATAGTACTTTCATACTGATAATTAAAGCAATTCGTGCAAAATTATTCCCTAACTATTCTAAAATATCAAAAATACACAAAGTTAATATTCAAGTTTTCACTTCTGCCGGCACTCCCGGAGTGCAACCTGTCGTTTTTTTTCATTACTTGTCACTCAATCAGATAATTTAAGTGACGAATAATAAAAATATATTGTGAGAAAGTACATACAAGTATTGAAATAAATATCAATTTCTCTTGGTCATCGCATTACGCGTGAATGGATAGTTTATTTAAATCTTTTTTAGTGTTTATTTATGTCTGAATATGCAAGAAAGGATTGAAAGTTTTGTGAAGATATAGAAAATTTAAAAATTCAATTTTCATAGTTAAGACAGGACCACTTTCATCGGGTCCGTCGGGTAATAAAGGCGATATTACCTAAGTATTAATTTTAAGTAATTTGGTTTAAAAATATTTTTTTGACATTATAATACTTTTTGTGATTCTGCCTCTCTAAAGCCTTTTTTCACAGTCGGGTAAATTCCGGAAAAAAGGATCGAAAATCTAACAAAATAAAAATAGAGATGTTCAAATTCAGTCAATTTTTACGAGTAGAACTCACGTGATGTTTTTAATAAAAGGTGTTCCTAAGATTAGGGACGCATCGTAAAACCGGACACCCGCTGTATCGTATGGATGTGCTCCATGTTGGATACTTCAGTGTTATTGTATTTAATATTGACTTTGCTAGTAATTTCATACAGACACACGTTTGTCGAAATGTAATACTTACTACATCCTCTGTCTTTGCCTGCATTAGCTGAGCTAAACTCCACGGCCTTAACTATTCCCGCCGCGGAAACAGCGCTTGCCGCTGACTTTGTGGTGGCAGGAATTACTGGTGGTACCAAACACGGTGTTAGTGACGGTAAGCCTATATGTTCGCCTTTTACGAGCTGCCTTGCAGGAAGGCAGATGTTTTGACCTATATTTTGACCTGTGCTCGCCTTTTGCAAGCTGCCTGGTAGAGAAACAGTTGATATGTCTTACTTATCCCGGACCAACACGAAGTCTATGTGACTGACGATATCGCCGTTGGCATTCTTTAGTTAGATAAAAATGTTTTTGAATAAAATGTTTTATAAAATTTAAATGTTTTACAGACTATTCATAACCCTTATTAGATCATTTAATAAATCGCAGATCAATGGAAACCAAAACACCTATGGCTATTTAACAAAATAAAATCTTTTTAAAAATAGCCCTCCAATAATCACTAAAATATCTAATAAAATCATAGAAGGAGTATGAAGGAAGACCTAGACGGAATATTTAAAACCTGCACGTCGATAAAAACCTAGAAAATAATCAAATAAAATAAAATCGTAGACTCAGTATGATAGAAAACGGAACGTTTAAAAAAAGACGCACGTTAATAAAATCTAAGACAATAATCCAATAAAATAAAATCGTAGACGCAGTATGGAAGCAAATGGAGCGTTGTAGAAAGGTGGGCCAAAGTGGCTTCAATAAAAATATAAAACCAACGGCCGGCAATCGCCGGCTCCGGCGACATGTGGCCGGCCACTTGCATTTTTTTTAAATAAAATTTACATACATTTAGGGTCCGACGCGGTTAAATCGAGACTTTCAGCAATATTGAGAGGATGTGGACTTTTAAGAGGTATTTTGTGAATGTATTGTCTTATTTTATTCGGATTTTAGTAGTTTTTAAAGTAACAAGTATTTTTAGAAAGCTAATCAAAACCAGTAGAAACCAATGAATTTTGTCCACTAGACGTCGTTGTTTTTCATTGGTATTATTTTTGTTGCACACCTATTAAACCAATTTTGAATTATCGCTGTCAAGAAAATATTTAACAATATAATTTGTTTCCTCGAGCAATTCAAATACCTTCTTTAAATATTTTTTGTTGTCATTTTCAAATCATATAAAATTACTACAATTTTATTGCGCACTTACTTAACTAATTTTTTTTTACTACCTACTTTCAACGATTGTAATGAGTAATAGAAAGAGACAAAATACGTTTAGTGCCCTACGTTTAGTGCGTTTAGTTCCTCGAAAAACGTTAATTAAAAAATCACGACTTAATTTGTCCAAACTAATCTAGTACTCAAAAATGTTTCAACTATTTTGTTTTTTTTTAATAAGTGAAGTTGGTGAATAATGTTTAAAAATTTAAAAAATGTGTTTTTTGTCTGCCTTTTAGCACATGAACATAATTACCAATAAATAGTATTTTTATATCGTTAGCAGATCTATACGCCTTCTTTAGACATCAAAGTTTTCATAAAATCACAATGTTTATACAAATAGTTAATATGAAGTTTCCTTCCTATCTAGAGAATTAGCAGGACAATTTAAAAATTAATATTGCTTTCAAATCAATATATATTACAACTAAACATAGAATCAGAAACATATGAGATCTCAAATGTATACAACCGTTACAGCACTATACATAAAGTTCAAAATGGCGTCCAAAGGATAAGTTCTCAAGTCGAGATGGTTTTGTTTGAAGTGTAATGGAATGATACCGTCGAGTGACAGACGTGTGAACGGCAGGGCGGCACGTTCACAGGAAGGGAGGTTTAATTCGGTGATTAAGTTTAAGGGGGGTTTAAAATAGATATTCTCACATTAACATGAGTATTGCTTAAGAGTTGACAAAGATTAACCGAAACCTCGTTGGTCGAGTGGTTAAACACTACTAGCTACTAAAATACTATGCAGTAGATCACCCATTCCGGTACCGTCAGTTAATTAATCCTGCCGCTATTGTGTCAAGGTTCACTTTAGTTGGCTCTATGCTGAAAGATAATATAGCCGATATTATTGCGCGAGTTGTCCAAGACTCACGTTAAGATCAGCATCTGTGTCTATAGGTTAGGGCTATGTCATATATTCCGAAGAATTGTCTGTTTGGTCACTATCGTATAAAATATATTTTTCCCCGTGTTTTCCAAGGCTCCTTTTCAGAATAGACAAATCGGCCATCTTGCCTGGCAGCTCGTAAAAGGCGAGCATAGGCTTACCGTCACTAGCACCGTGACATCTGACTAAGTGATAGAGGTTCGTAGCGACTCGCTCGGACTGGTACCACCGCCTTACTTATTTCTGCCGCCATAACGTCAGTGCTTTCCGTTGAAGTGTTCCGGTTCGGAAATAAAGTAGCCGGTAAACTTGCTTTTGATCGAGGTCTTACTAGCCGGCCTTAGGGTGGCAGCGTATCATTACCACCTTTGGTGTCTCTATGCGGGGTGAATTTCCGTTTTGGATTTCAACGTTTCACGTTCGAGCTCCATGCCAGATATTAATGAGCTATATTAGGATATTGTAGGTTAAAGCTAGCTCCTGGTGACAATTTATGACTGAGACCAACTGACTGACTTGTCTATATCACAGCTGCATTTATCGCCTCTTTGGTCTAGCGGTCTGGCATCAGATTTGACTTTTTGAGGTCTCGAGTTCGATTCCCGGGTCGGGTAACAAAAAAAAAGAAAACGTGTATTTTCCATTTTCTAAAAAAAATAATGATGCCTGGGCAATTCCAGCACATATCCAATGATATGTGCCCGGTTGGCGATAGGTTAGCCACCTATCACACAATGGGACTTCGTGTTTTCGGCTAGACGTGGGTGCCCTGGTAGTATATCAGCCTACCTCTTCGAGGCGTAAAAATATTTTGTTGCATTTATTGTTATGGGGGTAAAAGGGGGGTTAGTCTTCACAGGAGCCTAACTAGGCTGAAATAATATCACGTTATGTTGTTAGAAATATGTATTTTTAAAAAAAATTTGAAGTGACACTTCTCAACCGGTACTTTGCCTGAATCTTACTAAATTACGGAGTGTAACCCTCCTGGTCCAGGTCTCCTGAACATCCGCCTTTTTGCCTGGAAGCTCGTAAGGAGCAAATTACCAGCAAGGTTTTAAAATAGATATCACTATTTATATAAAAATTAATCCCTATTTCGTGCGGTCTTCGCATCATGCCTGAACGGATAGACCAATTTCGCTAATTATTACTTTTTTGTGTTAGTTATTGCGAAAAGAAGGTTCAAATAAAAAGGAAACCCGAGAAAAAAGGAGGAAAAATGGAAAATAACAATGCTATGATCCTCATAAACTGTTTGTAACGGTCAATGTCAAGCGATACGAAGTTCGCCGGGTTGGCTAGTTAACAATAATAAATAGTAGCTTTTCCCTAGAGATCCACCACATTGTGTAATCTAGCCGCTGTAATAACAGTGTCTTTCCACGCGTATCTTCGGGTCTCCTATGTAGAATATCTATCTATATATAGACATCTGCCTTCTTACCAGGCACTTCTTAAAGCAAAGGTTAAATGTTTCATCACCGAGTGCCGTGCTGCGACGCGAACTGGTACGGATACACTACCTTACCTATTCCTGGCACTATAATTATAGAGTCATGTTCCGTTCCAGAGGGTAAAATAGCCAGTAAGTAGCACAATTGTTGGCCTAACACCTCGGCCAAAAGACAGTAACGCACCTGTGATATCTATGAGGTCTAGACATATATACATACACATATACATACATACATACATATATACAGACATACATACATACATGCATACATACGTCAATGAGGTCTATAAGCCACTGTTATCGCATCAGGAGAGTCATGTGCTTGCTCAATTGTCTAATCACATAAAATAAGTTTTTGACGCTGATGTGTTTCAATCCGGATCGCGTTATTTTCAGATTAGTTCACCTTTTACTAGAATAATGAGATGTTAGCGAGTTCAGAAAACTAAACAAATTCAAACACACAATTAAAATGTTAATTCCTTGAGCGTATTTATAAACTTACAGACACAGGCCACTGTAGTTTTGTAACAACACATATGTATACAAAAAATACATTAAAAATCACTTTTAATAGACCTGTTGGCACGTAGTTTCACTCGTAACCTACCAAATATTAATCAACCAGTAAACTCTAAGTGTTTCCAACAAAATACCACTGTCAAACCACAAGGATGATTACAAATAACTTTTTTTAATTCGTTTCACTCAAATCTTAACAGCTAGCTTCTGAAGAACATACATAAATAATCGCTTCTCGAAATACCTGTGAAATATATCAAGATCTGAAAATATTCTTAACGAAAAATGTTCCAGACTGGATTAAGTTATAAAAAAAGCTGATGGATTAGTTTCCAGTATACTGTGACAGGAAACGCGGACCAGACAACAGGTGTAGTTGGTTGGAGCTAGGGCTACCAACTGAGCTTTCGAAAAAATACCTACTACTTATTTGCTACCCGATTTCAAGGACTATGATTTTAAAGTGTGATGCTATCACTTTGGTGCTATCTAAAGAGCGAATAATTTTTATTTTCCGTTTCATTATTGTTCAATTGTTTTTATAATTCTGCTATTCATGTAAGTAGTAATGGTGCCTAGAAGTGTTAAAAATTCACATTTTAAAATAGTAATTGATTACTTAATAGGGATGAGAAACAGTAACATAAAATTTTGCTTTAAATTGTATAAGTACTGATGGTTCTTGAGAAAAAAAATAGGTTGGCTCAATTGTATTTTAGAAAGTTTATTTAACTTGCAATTGGTTTTATAAATGTCAACAATAAAAACTATTGAAATTTTATGGAAAACATAGGTAATATTACTAAGAAAAAATATCTATAACTGTATATTGAACTTAATTAAAACGTATCTTAACTTATTTTGTGGGTTGTGACAGCCCTAGAGACGCCGTGTCGCATATAAAAGCTACATTAGTCACCGTCTTTGCCACAGAGGTGTTATATCTGTTACATTTTTCCTGTGACATCGACTCAGAGACCTAGTTCGTTATACATCAAAAAGCCCTTTTTAATGGGGCCGTAGGTACGTAGTAACAATATATACATTTTAAATACATTACTACTACTAAGATTTTAATGAATTGAGGCTTAAGTTATACATATTCTCTTTTGAAACGTGAAAAAACCACATTAGACATGGTTTAGTAACTTAGATGAGCAAATAGAAAGAATTTCAAAAGTGTTTTTAGTACATACAACCTTTGAGCCGTACATAACTTTTCATCAGGTCAATTATTTGAGTTATTACCTCTGGTGTTGGCATTGACTACATGACGTCTCAGGTTCGGTTTCCGGGTCAGGAAAATCAAATTGTGTTGTTTCAATTTTCCAATAAAATAATGCTACCCGGGATTGAATAAGTTGGGCACTTAATTGGTGACAACAGGTTTGGGATCACACTTTGGAACTAACTAGTTTCTTTGGCTAATCGTGGGCGCTCTGTACCTCTGCCTATTTCTTTGGAGATGCGGCATGAAGGCAAGATGCAGCATGAATGATATAGTGAGTATATGGAGCTGAACTTTATCTAGTAGCCTATGAATTATTTTTAAATGTCATGTTAATACTTTTATTACGATATACAAGAAATTCAAGTCGTTCATCAATTCAAGAGCCTGACCTGACATGACTTTGTACATAGTGACTATAAACTGTATATTGTATTATCGCCTCTGTGGTCTAGCGGTTCAGTTGTTGGACTTGACTGCATGAGGTCCCGGGTTCGAATCCCGGGTCGGGCAACAAAAAGAAAATTGGGTTTTTCCAATTTTCTAATAAAAAAAATGTTGCTCGGGATAGGATATGTGCCCGGTTGGCGATAGGCTTGCCACCTATCACATTGTGGGACTTAGTATCTTCGGCTAGTCGTGGGTGCCCTGGTTGTGCCTCTGCCTACCTTTTCGGGGATATGCGCGTGAAGATACTTTTTTCTATAAGAATTTACTATCTTGACATTGACCAAGTAAGTCGTGAAAAACGATTGAAAGCCATATTTATAAAAGAAGAAGAAGAAGTAATTGTATGTGCAAGCACTGCTGGTGACGTCACGACCCCTACTAGAAGCAACATATCGTGACCACAAGTGAATTATTTTTGTGGACCATTTTAAATTAATGTTTATTTAAGTAAATATTATGATTTGGCATTAACATGTAAAATGCACTATCATTTTATCCCTGTCTCCCTTATTTTAAAATTTGGCCTGTCCTTTAAAAATCACTACATAATATAAAACAAAGTCGCTTCCTCTGTACCTATGTCCCTTTGTATGCTTAAATCTTTAAAACTATGCAACGGATTTTTATGCGGTTTTTTTAATAGATAAAGTGATTTAAGAGGAAGGTTTACATGTATATTTTACACCCGTGCGAAGCCGGGGCAGGCCGCTTGTAATTCTGTATAGGATCGCGTAAATATGTGTAGGTACGTGATATTTATGTGTACCCACCTTAAGTTACACCTAGTACCTACTATAAGTGTCACAATGTTCATTCATTCATTTATTCATTCAGATAAGAATAGAACCTCCATATCGGTACTTGCATCACTCATTACTGCCATAATCCTCATTTTCATTATTGTGGTTACTCATTTGGAAGGTAGCTCAGCTCAAGGTTTGGTATCTCAGCGTCAGGTTGGTAACGCTTCCACCGCATCTTTGGTTGCTGACCTATGTACTTTTACGATCAAGAAATTAATTCTCGTCTTATAAAAAGACACCCAATAAATGTGCAATAACCTCAGTATTAGATTGATTGTTTTTCTAACAGCAGTTATTAAAAGTTCTCGTCCATCCTCCATCGGTAAAGCAACAGCTCCTGGCTGCGATCCAACATTCGTCGGACCTACATGCATTAATCACACCGCCCCTCAAGGGGATCACTCAAAAATCGCTTCAGCGAACGGACAGACGTATTGATAACTTTGACGCTAGTGTAAACATCATTTTTGTACGTTTTTTACCATGAGCTACTTCGCGGTACAGACTATGTGTTAACAGATATTTTTAATTACAGTTTACTTAGTCGCCTCTGTGGTTTAGTGGTCTGGTATTGGACTTGACTTCATGAGGTCCCGGGTTCCATCCCCGGGTCGGGCAACAAAAAGAAAATGTGTTTCACAAGAGTTCGAAGAAAACATCGTCGCCCTGGTCGGATATGTAATCGGTTAGCGGTTAGCTTGCCTCCTGTCACATTGTGGCTTTGGCTATTCGTGGGTAACCTTCTTGTATCTCAGCCCACCGTTTTTGGCGATACTTTATAATTTATTTGATGTTTCCCGCAGCTACGCCCTCCTATTAATGTCATTTAGTTTTCAAACCGGAAATCATTCAGATATCAGGATGAAAATAAGCCTATGTCATAGATACAGTTCCAGCTTACTCACTATCTCTGTCTGAACATAGCTCTGTTATAAAGTGAATGAAGAATAAATAATTTAGGCGCGGTAAATCTGTATAAAACTGTCTTCTATTTCAATATTATGTTGTCTAAGTACACAACCATTTTAATATTTTCCTTGATTTTCTTGAGATTTTGTCGCCAGATCCGGACTAAGTTACAATGAAATGATCTCGGAAATAAGAAAATAATTTATGATTCGAGTTCATAATTATCGAAGAAATCATTTAACACAAAAAAAAATTAGGAATCAAACTTACTAAAATATTGCTGTTTCTTGTTTTTTTTTATTTAAAATTTGCTGAAAGTTATCTCTTGTCAGAGATAATACTCCTTTTGTATTCTGGTTGTTATTCTTTTTTACATTTGTAGAAATTGGTAGAAATAAATAAATATTTGGACAATAGTAAGATATTTATGTAAATTATAATATATTATATTATATGATATAAAAATATCGATTAAGTCCTCGTCTGACCTGTTGGTACGAGTAAGAGACAATCGTAGTTAATAGATACCATAGACATTGTAGTTACATCGCTATCATGAGACATATTTAGGTCTAATGTGCATGATTACCAGCTACCTTATCTTCCACAACGGAACATGACAGTGCGGCAGGAATATGTGAGGCGGTAAATCCCTACCTAGGCAAGTACTGCTACTGCCATTAATCTTGTAAATATTGACCCATCCAGCCTATTCTCGGCTCTTACAAAAGGGTCTGTTCTACTCAGAGAGACAGACCAAAACAAAGAAAAAAATATTTAAAAGAATAGTTCAGGTCATCTTGAATCCATATTTTACAGACATAGAACTACTATGTCAATTAAAGAATACATTTTAGACCTTTGGTACGTCTTTAATGTTTATGAACACACATTGTAGTGGTAGTAGTAAACTTTATAGTGCTATCTTTTTTTACTGGAAAATGATCTGCTTTGTCAGTTAAACTTCTAGTCAGTATTAGTCTGTGGCATAGGTAAACACAAGGTCCATTCACACTGACGGCATCAGTGGTGAACATTAGGCCGTCATCGCCGCGCCGGCCGACATGATCTCATTATAGTAAGAGAGCTTACGTACTTATTAACAGGACCTATGAGACTAATAATCATAAACAACTAGTTAACTAGTTAGTTATAGACAATGTAGGTAACCCGGAATAAATACT
>NJDC01000161.1:77327-90914 GCA_002245475.1 Calephelis virginiensis
CAGATGAAAGATTGACAAAGCAGATATACAATGCGAATGTGGATGGATGTAGGTACCCGGGGAGACCAAGGCTGACATTTCACGATCAGATCAATCAGATATTATCCGATAGTAGTGTAAAGAGTCTCCGGAACCGGCGTGTTTGTATGAAAAGGATTATGAACGTGAAGATATGTATGTATGTATGTATGTATGTATGTATGTACCAATAGAGGCGTTGTTCGAAGTTTTCATACAAATAATTAGTACGGTAGTGAGTATAGTAAACTTGACAAGCCGTAAACTCTTAATAAGGGCTCTGATTATTTATTCTTGACTAATTACACTTACGTATTTTAACAAAGACATAATACTCGGGCTATTCGATTATAATGTTTTTCTAAACGGATTTAGGACATTAGCACGTTCAAAATTCATTTTTTTATTAGTCATTCATTTCTACATATTAAATGTGTAAGTATTTCTATTTCGGGTGGACGGAAATTGATATAGAACTCTAAAATCGTTCAAACTAATTTTTTTAACAAGGTAAACAAATTATATGCTTGTGTTATGTGTGTTGGTCAACGCTTCTAATACCAAGAAATACTTAAACAGAAACCAGAATAAATTTATAATACACCGATATCTATAAATGCAGACATCTAATATATAAAAAAAAGGATCTTTACGCCCACATCCCCGAAGAGGTAGGCAGAGGTACAATCAGTGCACCCAATACTAACCGAAGACACTAAGTCCCACAACATTATAGGTAGCAAGCCTATCGTCAACCGGGCACATATCCAATCCCGAGTAATGTATTTTTTATTAGGAAATTGGAATTATTAGGAAATTTTTACGGTATTTTTTTACGGTAATGTAATCTGTATATATATTATAAAAATATGCCTACATAAAAAAAACAGTTGTACAGATTTTTTATGTAGGCATATAAAAACGTATGTGTTTTGGATATTTTATTTTAAATAATAGCTATTTATTTTCCTATTATTCTAAAAATTTAATTGTTATAAAAAAAAATCATAATTAAAGCTAAACATCAAAATTTAAATTCAAGTTAACAACTGCGTCCTGCGTCCAATCGGACGCTTTAGCAAATCTATGGGGGAGGGCTATGTTCAGTAGTGGACGTCATGTGGCTGATATTATGACTATGATGATACTGATATATATTTTAAAAAGTACGTAAGAAATATATTTATACTTAATGTATATTTTTGTGCAAGCACTCTCAAAATTAGCAGCGAAAGTAGGGAAGAACTTACAAAAGGCTATTGGAATACTGATTTATGATCTATAAATAAACTATAGCATCCATATCCATTGTTATTAACTAAACGATCGCACAACATATTTGGAAGCACCATATTTCATGCATGTGAATCTATTCGCCTCGAGGCTTGACTATATTTTTACACTCGTCTGGGTACACAGAGTAGACTAAACAGAAAACAAGTTTGTTTTTAAGAATTACCATATCAACTTCGTTTAATTAATATGTATAGAGTATACATAATATACTAAAGGAATAATTTAAGAGGTTTGAGAATGATCTGAGGTTTTCTTCATTAGCATGGAGCTCCAAATTTAAGGATACCAAAATCTACACAATGTTATAACATAAAATGGCGTTAAAATACTAAATTTGTCATTTTAACAACATCTAATATTGGGATGATTCAATGAGATACATAACCTATCACATCGTAAGACTTAGTGACTTCGACCAGTATTGGGTGCCCTAGTTGTGCCTCTCCCAACCATTTACGCATTACAGGCGTGAAGATACTTTTTCTCCTTAAATTCTAACTGACTGAATGAACTTTTTATGCACCAAAATTTACAATAGATACTCCTCTTTCACTAATAATAATATTTTTTTCAATTCAGCTCAGCTCTAAATTTCCTTCATATTTAAACTAAATAATGTTTTTTTTTATATTTCACGTTAAAATAATTTTGTATGCATTCATCATCAGCACTAAATCGTGCACAAACAAAATAATAATTTCTAAATATGTCATTACATTGTATGTTACAGTTTTGAAGTTTAAATTAAATAATAAACAAACCAATTGAAATTCACTTTATAAAAACATAGATTATTAAAACCAATATTCTTAAAGTGCAATTTGGAAAGAATTTCATCCAAAACAAACATTTATTGTTAGTTTAATTAAATTAGTCTTACTTATGTGTTTAGTCTGTGGTAGTCGGTTATCACGCCTGTTAAAAAGATTTATCGTTTCTTAGCGTTTATTAGCAAGTATATTTATCAGACGTACTTAAACATATTGTTTATCCGGACCGAACAAACGTAGAATAGTTTTAACACTTAAAAAAGAATACGTTTTTGAATGCATTTCTAAATTGTATCTACAGTTTTGTGATGATTTTTGTTAAAACATAAGTTTAAAACATCAGACTAGATAATAAAATTTAATTTTAGGACAAAACAATTGAAAATACTTGGTACTCATTAAAATCAAAACACCTAACTATATATTACTACTACTTACAGGGCATAAGGTTTTGATGTGAAAAAGTGGCACTACTGAAAACCCTAAAATAATGTCGAGAGTAGTAGGTACCTAGCCTTAAAATATACTGAGTGCTAAAAGCATGGTTGGACAAATAAAATTATGAAAAGGCGGCATGAAAGATTGTCATTTGGAAACAATTTCAGAAAAAATCGTCTTTTAAGGGATGTTATTATTATTCCATTTTTTAGTCTCCAAAATTTTCAACTCTTAGTATAATAACTTTTTTGTTTATAGACACAGAAGCTTCAAATAAATTTGTTTATATTGCACTAAGTTACTGTATTGAAATATAAATAAATAGATATTTTAGGAGAGTTAATGAAAAAAAAATTTAAATAGCAATAACCTTTACGACCAGTGTGTGTTACCAGTGATGACATATAGAACTGAGACTTGGCCGTTAAATGTGGGCCTCTTCAATAAGCTCAGAGTCGCTCAGCGTGCTATGGAGAGAGCTATGCTCGGTGTTTCTCTACGAGATATGATCCGTGATTCGGTGATCCGCAAGAGAACGAGAGTAACCGACACAGTTCAGCAAGTTAGCAAGCTGAAGTGGCAATGGGCAGGCCACATTGCTCGCAGAACCGACAACCGCTGGGGAAGAAAGGTTCTCGAGTGGCGGTCCCGCACCGGAGGACGTAGTGTTGGACAACCACCCACCCGGTAGACTGATGACCTGCTCAAAGTTGCGGGGAGTCGCTGGATACAAGCGGCTTGTGACCGTGACTTGTGGTGCTCTTTGGTGAAGGCCTATGTCCAGCAGTGGACGTCCTCCGGCTGATGTTGATGATGATGATGACCTTTACAACGACAACCTTTCCCGGAAGTGTTTCTAAATAACGCCACCTTTTCACCACTCGTTTATCTAACCATGCGTTGAATACCCGTATAGTAGAATGAAATGACTCTGTATTGTGCACCAAATACATAAAAATGATAGAATACACTTAAAACACATAAAAACTAAGTGATACACACTGACACATGTCATCGAGAGACGGAACCAACTTGTGTTTGAAGTAGACAATCTTTTGTCCGAAATTTCGTATTGAGGCCAGCAGAATCTGCTGTAATATAACCCTAAAAAGACACATATTTGTGTGTTTTCCGCTAAGGTCTCCTCCTCCTCGTTTTTAGACCGTTTCCCTAACTGCCACAGCCTACATTGATATACTCGGCGTTGACATTTCGAGTAATGTTCAGTTTCATGGTCATCTAGAGGAGAAGGCTAAAATAGACTTAAAAAATGTTGGTGGGTTCAGTAAAGCAAGATACTATTTCAAGCCAACCCATCGCTTGCGACCCTCCAGCATCAGCTCCCTCCTTGTGACCGCAACCAACGTGGACCGTCTCGAATTGCCAATGATCGGGCAAATACCAATCTTTGGAGATACTTAGTCTGATTCTTGCAGCTGTGTTTCACCTTTGGACATCACGTCAGAATTTAAGGTATCATGCCCATCGCCTAGATGCGTGACCATCTACAACTGTGAGATACTGAAGACATTTACACCTTTGTAGAATGTTACCATGACAGGGCCGTATTTCCAAACTAATTTGACTTAGTAATCTTCAAGAAAATCATTTGAGCTTACTCATTCCTTAAAGGTCTCCTGGTGTTACGAATGTCCGTGGGCGGCAGCGATCACTCTCCATCAGGTGATCCACTTGCTACTTTGCCTCCTTTTTCATCTTTTTAAAGGATGTCATTACTTTTCTATAGAAGTTTTTAATCGCCCAAGTTTCAGCTCTTAGTGTGATAACTTCTATGTTTATAGAAACACATACTTCAAATAAATTTATTCATGTTGCACTAATTTAATGTATTCAGTAAATACATAAATAAATAAATTGGGAGAAATCATGAAAAAATTTTTAAAATTCAATAAAAGCAGCCTTTATAACTTTAAATTTTCCCGTGCTTTTAAATTATGCTACCTTTTCACCTGAAACCTGTAGAAAAGATTTATTTTTTATTTTACTGTGCACTAAATAGTACATAAAAATTACAAAATTTATTCGACTTAAAAAGTAAGTCATACGCTAAGGTGGTCTTACCGCCAAATCAGCGTTCTCTTCCAGGCAACCTTTCATGATATATATGGAAACACGATCAAAGAAAATTGCGATGGTACTGATAAATGCAACACTCATCAAATTGAAAAAAAATGTTGCCATTACAATGGAAAATTAAATGGGTTAACTTTAAGCAAGTTAGAGTGATCGTTGAAAGTGAAATTTAACCACATTATTACACAGGCACTTCAAAGCAATGTATATGGACAAACATCTTTAAACTCTCCCATCTTTCTTATTGTAACTGGACCACCTTGCGTGAACATCTGAGCACAAAATGAATACTAGCTTCACATTAGACAAATGTCCACCTATTTGTTCACAGCTAAAACAACCCTGGGACATACCGAAAGGAATCTATAATTATGCTAATTCATTTCTCTTTATAAATGATGTTTAGATTCAAAACCATACATCTGAATGGGACGCGATTCATCATAAATAATATAGGGTTATATTTTAGAATATACTGTTAATTTGTACACGTTGAAGAAATATTTAGTGTATTTGGGTTTAAATTTCGATGCTTTATGTATAGGTTGTTTTAATAAGTTGATTCCAATCACAACCGTCATTAGTCTATAAGTGTAGGTGTGTGTAATCAATTCTCCTCTATTTCTCATTTTCCCCGTGTTCGTCGGGGCTCTTTTGTAGAATAGACCATCTGCCTTCCTGTCAGGTAGCTCGTAAAAGGATAGCATAGGCTTGCCGTCACTAACACCATGACATCCTACTCGGTGGTAGAGTTTCGCAGCAATTCGCCCGGCTTGGTACCACCGCCTTATTTATTCCTGCCGCCATAACGTCAGTACTTGCAGATAACGTGTTCCGGTCCGGAGGGTAAGGAAGCCAGCAAACTTATTTTTGCTCGAGTCTAAATATCCCGGCCTCAGGATGGCAACGCACCATTACCACCTTTGGTGTCTCTAGCCGGCGTGAATTTCTTACCATCAGGAAATCCGTCTGCTTGTTTGCCTTCCAATATCATAAAAAAAAAACAAAATTTCAACTACAAGATCACTTTTTTTGTCGTTTGAATCTTAATTTTGGAGAAAGTTTGGTAGTATACACTTCGCTCGGATTAGTACTACCGTCTTACCCATTCCTATCGTCATCGTGTCAGTGCTCGCCATTAACGTGTTCCGTGACAGCTGGTAGGTAACAGATAGATTTGCACAGTTGGCTTAAGATCTCATCATTAAGATAGAGACGCATTAGTATCATATAGTATCATCATTCACTATGGTATATAGAGACAGATGTTTTTAACCAACAGGAAAATTAGCTGCTTGTTTACTTGGTGATTAACATCGGGTGGCACGCTGGTAATCGTCGTTTGTCGATTGTTTAGTATACACTCCTGAATCATCCGACCAATCGCAAGGCTCGGGTTCGATGTCTGACGGGGGCAGGCATGTGTGTGATAAACATTTAGATGTCTACATTTCAGGGTCTGAATTTATTAAATTTATTCTAGTATCTGTTTACAAATTTCTATATGTAAGTATCGTGGACTAGCACCCATAATACAAGAACATAATTTGCTTACTTACTCGTATGAGTCAGATTCATTTTGTATAATTAGTCCAGAGATATTTATTACCAGGAGTATATCACAAATTTTAAGCTACTTTATTGAGCATGTTGTTGAAATAACCTTCTTAACTTTCCCCTTGTTGGTTGGTCCGAGCTCTTTTGCTTAATAGAAAATCTGCCTTTTTTTGCCAGCAGCTCGTAAAAGGTGAGCATAGGCTTAGCGCCACTAGCACCGTGACATCGGACTAGGTGTTATAGTCTCGCAGCGACTCACCCGGATTGCTACCAGTAAGGTAGTCGGTAAACTTACTTTTACTCGAGGCTTAACCCGGCCTAAGGTGCCTAATTACCTTTGGTGTCTCTAGGCGAAAGGAAAAAATCTGTTTGTTTGTCTTCTATTATCATAAAAATAAAAAAGAAATACTTATCCTATCTAAAGTGGATCACACAATGATATGACGGAAGAATCTATATCAATAAGTGAGGTTTGACTCCGGGCCAAATATCAACAATGGTTTATATATGTCTCATGTTTTTGAATTCTGAACTTATATTTAACCACAGAGTAGGTGTGTACCTTAGATTGATTAATCTCTCAGCATCAGTATTTTGTTTTGTGGTTACAGGTGGCAAATGCGATAAATTATCGAAAGGTGGCCGTCTAAATAGATGGTCAGAACATTCTTGAGGGGCTGCCAAACGAGAGTAATTGTTGATACGCTCAATTGTTGTGATAGATTCTGGTTCACATGCTACGTGCTTCGAAACAACTGGTTATGATCCGTTACACTGGGACACACGACGTCTTCAGTTTTGGATCCATTACAAACTCATTTTGACCGAAAATCCAAGATATTTAAAAGATATTCACATCCTGTCTGGGGCGAAATTTTTTCTTTCTTTAAAATTTATAGATGTTTAAAAGATGCTGATACTTTGGTTCAATGAGTCGAAGAAGAAACAAGATACGGAATTTCAGCTAAATGTTAACAGTTTTAATAATAAAGACTTAAGTACTCCAGTAGATAGATAATGATAATATAAAAAAAAGTATCTTCACGCCCATATCCCCGAAGAGGTAGGCAGAGGTACAACCAAGGCACCCGCTACCAGCCGAAGATACTAAGTCCCACAATGTGATAGGTGGCAAGCCTATCGCCAACCGGGCACATTTCCAATCCCGACCAACATTTTTTTTTAATTAGAAAATAGGAAAAATCCAATTTTCTTTTTGTTGGCCGACCCGGGATTCGAACCCGGGACCTCATGCAGTAAAGTCCAACATCCGGACCGCTAGACTACAGAGGCAATAATAATATAGTATAGTCCTTGTAATCCATATCTATTTATCTAAATTGCTCAATCTTTTTTGGTGTGTTAATTGTATATATAAGAACATTTTAATTTTTGGTAAACAGATTGTCAGTAAAATGTCAATCGGTACAAAGTTCACCGGTCGGCTAGTTCTTACATATAGAAAATGAATTTCTACTTAAGTTGGTCATTGCATTACGCCTGAATAGATGGTAAGATTTCGATGTTTGTTTTTGTTTTGTTTATAGAAGCTAGAAGGTTCTTATGAAAGAAAAAAGTTTATTTTTATTTATTTTTGTATTGTTAAGACGGGAAGAAATTTTTGTTGTCTGTCGGGACAATTAGTGTTTTTTATAATAAGTAATGATAATAAATATCACTGGACAAGTTAGACAAATTGAATCTAACCCCAAAGTAAGCGAATTACTTACTAATACATAGAAATACTAAAATAAATACCAGTATAAAAATTAATAAACACCCAGACCCGGAAATGCAGACATCTAAATGTTCATCACACAAATGTCTGACCCCGTCGGGAATCAAACCCGCGCCTTGCAGTTGGTTGGTGTAGTTAGGCCTGTACGCTAGCCACTCGACCAACGAGGCGGTCAAAATATGAATACATACATAATAATATATTACATAAGATGAATAGATGAACATAATGCACTTAATTTTTTTTCGATATATCTTTCCTTCTCTACAAATTTTTACGATAATTAAGCACAGTAAAAGTGCAATTACCGAATCCTACTACTTCATTGGATACCACGTTGCGGTTTGATAATTCTTTTTTTGAAAGATAGTAAATGTTTGGTTCCAGTTGTAGTTTTTGAGTTACACTTAAGCGTATAGTTTTTTCTATTTTTTTAAATTGCATGCACTATTAAGTATAACTCAAAATCCACTAGTCGGATCATGATAAAATTAATATGGGTTCCATATCATGACCTATCTTACCACCAAAACCACCCATAACCAACCAACCATAAAAATCGGTTGACTATTAGCTTAGTAATCGCGTAATATACAGAAAAACGTAGGTGCAGTCGAATTGAGCACCTCCTCCTTTTTTGGAGTAGGTTAAAAAGTGGTTGCAATAATCAAATGGATTTCCTAATAGAAAGAAATAAGTCACTTTCGTACACAAAGGATGGTAATGGTGCGTTTCCAAAATTGTACCTATTAAGCCCCGTGCACGAATAAGTTTAACGTCTATCCTACCCGCCATAGGATATAACAACAGAAATGCTGAGGGTGGGTCAAATCTTAGAGAGTCATCGTAAACTCTACTCTAGCATGTCATGGTGTAAGTAACAAACGAACCGTCGCTTACCTTTACAAGGTCATTCGTAGGAGCTAGGTGCTAGGAGTAGGTCACCAACTTTTTTCTTCTCCGTCTTCAACATTATATTTTGACACAAGATCGTAAGCCTTATTTTCAGTCTTTCTTTCATCATCTTTTCCTTTTTAAAAGCTGTATACGAACTAGTTGCTAATTAACATAAAATATAAAACTATGTAAGCACATTCTAAACAACGTTTGATCCAGCGAAACGTTTTAACTACATTAAAAATATTTCGCAACGTTTGAAGTAGTTTGAAAACAAGTGCATCGACCGCTTCACCTTCAGAAAAAACTCCATCCGCGTGGTCTAATGAAGGCAAGATAGAGGGTCTTTCATCAGCATCCGGCGGTCGGACGGCGGCGTCCGGACGTGCAGCTCGGATTACCGGGTAATAGATACCTTGATTGATGTCCTTTTATTACATCTTAATTATAAACAGAAAAACATTTCAGAATAAATACATATATATTTAGTCAAAATGGAAGTTGATCGGTCTTCTTAAGTTCTAACATTATTAACAAAACACGTCGTTCTTAAGTTTTAATAATATTTATATGATAATAATACTGGGTTCTAGATAATTTCAATCATTTTCATTTTTTTAATTTCAATAATTATGCAACCATTGTGATAATTGTGATAAGCGTTATTTGATAGCAATTGTCAAATCAAAAGAAGCTAGATAGTAGAACTGTCTGCCAGGATCGTAAGATTTGGCTCTCGATATTCTCTGCTTAACCCGTAAGAAACTTGACGTGAAGAAATGTGTGTATGTAAGCACTTGTTAAATAGGCCTTGTCAAATACCGAGGTTCAGCAAAATAATTAAATTCTATTTATTCTTTAAGTATTCTCCATCATCAGTGCTTGATAAAGTCTCTCAAATGTATTTGATATTAGTTTGTTATACTTTTAATTATTTTAGTTTTTTTTTGACTTCATAACAAGGCATAGATCCTTTTCTAAAAATCTTTAAAAGTTGAGTTATTATTATATAAACTTTAAATTATGATTATGAACCTGAAATACTTAGGAGATACATGAACTCATACATACATTGATAGAAGGTATAACTTTGCGGAAATCCATACTAAAATCCATATAAAATTATTTAATTTGCAATTTCCCGCCAAAAAAATGTACATGTTTTGTGGCGTGACAAAACAGGCAAAATAGTGTGCTATGAATGAATTGGACTTACCGGAAGCTGAAACCCCAAATGTATCCAGCTTCATTCAACACACACCACTAAACTGGTAATTAGCACCAACAATACACACGCTACTAAAAACTCAACGTACGTTTCGCTTCGCAACCGAAGCATCATCAGGAGAATTCGACTGCATAATACGTATACATTATTTACATAATTTTATTTGGATCATACATACCTACTTATCTTCACGCAATATTCACTATTTTCAATTTTCTTTAACATAACACTCATAGCATTGTAATTTTATATATCGCACATCACAAACTCGGGGTTAGTTACACTATTGACAAAAGACACTGTACCAATTTGAAAATGAACTTTGATGTTATATTAAATTACAAAATTACCTATCAAACAATTTTGAAAAATGTTAATAAAAATAATATGGTACGGTAAGACACTTAATGGGACAGCTACCTAGCTGTATAACAAAAAATATAAACAAACTGGTTTAATTTTTTGATTGTTTTTTTATTAGATCTTATTTCTTGAATATTAAGAGTATGCTGAGTTAATAATTAATTTTAGTGTTTCATCATTTTAAAAATTGTACGTTTTTTTTTAAGTAAGTAAGTATCTTCACGCCAATATCTTCTAACGGGTAGGCAGAGGCACAAACAGGGCACCTACGATTGGCCGAAGACACTGAGTCCTACAATGTGATAGTTGGCAAGCCTATCGCCAACCGAGCAAATATCCAATCCCGGGCAGCGATAATTTTTTTTAAAATTTTAAACCCAACCCGGGAATCGAACCCAGTTAAGAATTCAAGTCTGACACCAGACTGCTAGACTACAGTGGCGTTTTTTTCTTAGCATTTTTTAATGTACCAAATCAATATTAAGGTAAATAATATTTTAACCAAATTCTTGCATTAAGCTCAGTCTGTCAAAATAACTCTAGGTATTATTTGTTGAATAAGTAAAATTAATAATGTTAGTAAGTAAAAATAAAGTATATGGTATTATTTATTAATCACCCCAGATTGATAATTTCCCGCCGGTGCAAAGTTTATAATTCTCCTACTTGCCGCTAGATGGCGATACCAATACTAGAACTGCTATTTCATTCGGAGCCAAAAACACTACATTACTTTTATGATTTTTTTATGTGACATGAAATATGCACATTCTCTGTTGCAAGCGTTAATATTGTTTCAAACTAAAAAATGTGTCCTCCATACCTGACTGCTGATTCTTTTGTCTTTTCCTTTGTTTTATGAAAAAATTCAATAATTCATTCGAATTGGAGTGAGATTGATACGTCTCGTGGAGAGAAAATAAACATCAGAAGCAAAGAATTGTAATGGGGCATTAAAAAGCGAGTTTAATGTGTAGGCGAGTAAAATATAGTGATGTGCCTAGACAAATTTATAACAGGTAGACGAATTAGTAGCATGTGCAGCGGAAACATTTTATGTTATACGAATAATTTCATCAAGGTTGGCAGACTGACTTCCCTGATTGTTAAATGTCCATATCGATCATAAATAATTGTGATTTATTTACTTACTGTTTCTTAACTATACTCATACTTTGAGGTGAGAAACACTAATTTACAGTAGTACTATTTAAATTATGCGCTTCGGCTATATTCGCCAATCTTCGGAAATCCGAATGTATTTTAAAGATATCTATATAGAGTTGTATTACACATAATTAATAATTTCGCTTGAATTTAGATTAGGTCAGCCAGTTTAAAAATAAAAGTGTAAAGTGTAAAAATCGTAAAAAGTATAAAGCCGGAGCGCATAATTTAAATAGTAGTACTGTACTAGTGCTTAAAAGTCAGCACAGTTTTGGTGGGTAAATTAAATTAATTAATAAATATTAAATATTTGTTCATATAACAGAATTTGTAGATATTAAATAGAAAACAGATAAACAAAAGGTGATGTAATCTGAAAGGTTACTCATGAATCTATTTTCATGCAAGATTGGAAATTTTGTAAAAAGAAAATCCACGAATCTGATAGTTATACCTATTATGAATTATTGAATATAGATATGTTGTTCTTTTTTCTTTTAGATTATTTTTTTTGGAACTAAGTGTCAAAACTCGCTAGTATTATGTTCGAGAGTATAAAATAACACAAATTCAATTCCAATTGTCAATGTTTCATGAATTCGGGATGCAAGGGTAACCAAACTGCTCTTAGTTATGTTAGAAACCTAATCAAAATGTTTGACTACCACAGTAGTCGAGGGCTTGCCGTATACGGCACAGCACACATAACGACACCAGCCAACCACGAGACTCAGGGTTGATTCCCGATGGAGGCACATATAAATATTTTGTGTGATGAACATCTGTTTTCTGGTTCCAGATATTTAGTAAATTTATTGTGGTACCTATTTAACTGTGCACTTCTCTGTTTTAGTATCATTGACTACCACCCAAGCATATAATTTGTTATCTATGAAGACAGATCAATTTATATTTGGGTAATGTTTTTTATACACCTAAAAATGCAAAAAAAAACTATTTTTTAATCGGTTTATTTTTGTGAAACTTTGCAAAATATGTACATTTAGGTTTAAATTGAAAAAGGCTACATCCACAAAGATTAAAATTAAGAAACTACTCAATATTAAAACGTAATTAAAACTAAAATTTCCAATAAAAAAATGTACACAGTGGACATTTATGAATTGTTTTTTATTGAACTTTACATTTTAATAATTAAAATGTGAGCTGAAAGACCATCTTGTGATAAAAACAGAAAACATTTGTAACATAAACTTTATTCACGTAAAATTTTTAATTCTTACGTCATGAGATATTTGTATTTTCCGACAAAATTCCACTAATATCGCATGCTTTATCTTAAGGTAACCAATACCGAGAAACACATGTGGCCATAACAAATACTTTTTGTAACTAAAAACCATTTTGACAAGAGCTCCATCCAAATGAAAATAGTCTTAATGATTGAGACTTGAGGATGCTTAAGCGTTTTATTATCTGGTTGCATAATAGAGTCTTACATTTTAAACTTTATGTAGTTGGGATAAAAACTGTCACGGTGATATCTTTTATCTACCTGGAAAGGTGTTAGCCATGTGGCCTTTTGTTTGAAATGTATAATATTTCACAATGGCGGCTGGTTTTGAACAGAAATGTAACCTAGTACCTTTCGATTCAACCGTTTTTCAGCTCTTTTTATTTTATTATTTTGTTAACAAATTCATATTTGTTTTGAAAAACAGGGTTAAATTTAGGAAACTGCGGTTTATTTGTAAAAATATATTGA
The DNA here is from genome assembly GCA_002245475.1 of Calephelis virginiensis. NCBI lineage: Eukaryota > Metazoa > Arthropoda > Insecta > Lepidoptera > Riodinidae > Calephelis > Calephelis virginiensis. Next base: position 90,620 of record NJDC01000161.1, read on the forward strand.
GATCTGTTAAGGACTGTGTTTTAAAAATATCGAATATCAATGGAAAAAAAATTATAAGTAATTAATTTTGTATTTGGGTTTGTTTAGATCAGCTAAACATATATGTATTTACGCGACCTATAATATGTAAATTCAATATACACCACAATAAAATATATTATAAAGACGAAACACAATCAAAAAATTCAAAAATTGTAATTAGTAATTATGTCAATTACTTATATCTGACTACGTGGTAGAGTTTTGTAGCGATTCGCCCGGATGGGTACCACCGCCTTACCTACTCCTACTGCCT
>NJDC01000161.1:94596-135028 GCA_002245475.1 Calephelis virginiensis
TTCTTTCCGTACAACCAATGTCAGCAGTCTTTTATCGATGTTGCAATCAGTACATCTCTCGAGGCGACCCCCGCGGCACCTCGTTTTATTAAGGCGTGTTTTTTGTGCGGACACACGTGCTTGCCATACCTCGCTGAGTGCTCATCGTGTAGTATCTACTTATTATGTTTGAGTTTAGACTCCCGTCTTATATTGATATTAGATTTATATTTCACTTGTAATATTTTTGTGAAATTTATTTTTTGTTTATTTTTATGGGTTTTCAAGGCAAACAAGCAGTCGAAAATGTAGCGAATGTGATGAGACAGATTTAAGAAAGTACAGTAGTACTATTTAAATTATGCGCTTCAGCTACATTCGTCATGCTTCGGAAATCCGAATGTATTTTAAAGATATATCTATACAGCGTCATTATTACGTAAATGTCATTTCGCTTAAATTTAGATTAGGTTATTCAGTTTAAAAATAAAAGTATAAAGTGTAAAAAGTGTAAACCCGAAGCGCATAACTTAAATAGTACTAGTACTATAGTACTAGAATATAGTTGGTAAACTGCAGGACCCCGGCCACAAGAATGAAACGTCCCAGTTAGTTCCTTAATGCCTATAGGCAATGAATAACTTTAAACTAACTTTATCGGGTTACCTTGTTTCATCGTGGAAAATGTTTATAGCGAGCACTGATGTTATTATTTATTACTTCATACATAAATCTACTAATTGCTAAATCAATATATATATACATATCTCCATAACCAAAAATCTTGTGAAGGTTACAGTAAATCTCAAACATCAAAAAGCGTTTTAGATCTATTCAAATAAACTTAGGAAAGTAAAAAACAAAACTTTGTAAACAAGACCAATAAAAAATTCATAACAATCGGTAAATAACGAGGAACGGCAGTTTGCGAGTTGGGACAGTCGGCTGAGAAAACAACACTTATACTTACACAAGTAAACATTTGCTATTCAGGGACGAAACGTTGTTAAAACATTAAATTTCGAAGGCAAGGTTATTGGTCGAGACACGATTGACATGTTCCACAGTATAACTGGTGGAATGTATCGGTATGTGTACCCTATACACAAAGGGAATAACTTTTTTCAAATTCTAATAAAAACTGTTCACAACCATAAAATAAATTATCTATATCCATACTATCATTTGTAAATTCAAAAGTCTGTCGATAAAGCTTTTACGGCAAAACCGTTGGATCGATTTTGATAAAGTTTGTCGCGCATTTAAAGGCCCGTTTGTAGACATAGGCCACTAAAGAAATAAACTTATCTATGAACTATATAGGAGATAAAAGTCTGTTTAAAAATCTATCTTACACTGACGAAGTTACAGGAGAACAGGTAGTAGATACTACATTAAAAGTGACACGAGTGTTCATATGTTTAAATAAATAAATACTTGTACTGTTTACACAGTTAAGTTTAGGTTTTAGCCCTGATGATACTGTATCAGCGAAACCGTCAAGCTATTTACATTTATGAAAAAATAAAGTAAAAGTGGTGGGTAGAACAGTACAAGTGTTTCTTTTAAACTTATAATATACTTGGAAGTTTTACCAAGCGCCGACTATGGAAAATATTAGACATGTGCGTTTATTTGTCATTATTTCACGATGCTACGGACCGAAGTTATGGTATAGATTTCATATGTGGGATAGTCAGGAGGCTGCAGAGTCATACTTTTTATATGACTCACCTCTTATTTTAATATTTTGACGGACTTTCTTGAAAGAACTAAATAACGAAATCACATAAGAACTTTAATGAAGTTCCTATGTCCTTCCTGATTAATACTGCCTCTTTGTATTTTTCTGTCGCCACATCTGTGCTCACCATTGCAGTGTTCCAATTTTCGTGACAAAATTAAATCCTTACTTTTGCAGATAAATTAATGCAATTAGTGGAAAAATACTGTTATAGTAGATTAAGATTTAAAAAAATCGTCTCGGAGATATCCCGAACATTGTCACACATGATATGTATATACATGTATTGATTGACCCACGAACTTTCTTCCATTTTTAACCAACTCCAAAAAAGAAGGAGAATCTAAATTCGACAACTTTTTTTTGTGTTTTGCATCAAAAAAAATTGGGTTTTTCCAATTTTCTAATAAAAAAAAAGTTGACCAGGATTGGATATGACCCCGGTTAACGATAGGCTTGCCTATCACACTTTGGATTTATTGTCCTCAGCTAGTCGTGGGTGCTCTGGTTGTGCCCCTGCCTACCCATTCGGGTATATGTTCGTGACGATACTTTTTGATGTTTTGTTTAAAAATATAAGCCGTGATTCCGAGGTGGTTCTATATTAATTCAGGTATCACGATCTTATGATTTTTGAGTTATACCAAATTATGCATACATTTTTCGTTTATGTTGACGATGAAGCATAAGTGTAACTAAAAAAACACAAAACACATCCTATCCTATTAATATTATAAATTTGAAAGTTTATCTGTTTTTCTGTTTGTTTGTTACTTCTTCACGTGAAAACTACAGAACCAATTTTCTTGAAATTTGGCACACATATAGGGGGTAACTTGGATTAACACATAGGATAGTTTTTATCCCGAAAAAATGGGACCGTTAACTAAATTATTATAGCTTAATTATTTTGTTTTAAACCTTTCATAAATTATTATAAATATACATACAAAGAGTTCTAAATAATCTGCTTAGCGTTTAGGAGTTACTGAAAAAATAATATAGAAATAAATAAAACAAAATAACAGCAATATCCCAGATCGCCTCTGTGGTCTAGCGATTCAGTTGTCGGACTTGACTGCAAGAGATCCCGGATTCGATTCCCGGGTCGGGCAACAAAAAGAAAATTGGGGTTTTCCAATTTTCTAATAAAAAAACGTTGCTCCGGATTGGATATGTGCCCGGTTAGCGATAGGCTTGCCACCTATCACATTGTGGGACTTAGTGTCTTCGGCTAGTCGTGGGTTCCCTGGTTGTGCCTCTGCCTACCTCTTCGGGGATATGGGCGTGAAGACATTTAATATCCCAGGACAAGTTACACAAATTTAATCTAACCCCAAAGTAAGTAAATTTTATGCTTGCGTTATGGGTGTTAGTCAAGGATACTAATAAGTACATAGAAACAGTGAACATACATCAGAATAAATTTTACAAATTCTTGCCCCCGTCGGGAGTCGAACTTGTTCGATGGAGCTATGTGGGAACGCTAGCCCCTCGATCAACGCAGTGGTCATACTAAGATTTTAGAAAATTATAATTAAAACCCTAATGCCCTGCATGTATCTATCCCTCATAATCGATATCAAAGGTATATTGGCAACAATCTCGCCAACTTCCAAACTCATAAACGAATCCCCAAGTTTTCCAATCTCGCGCTCCCACTGTCATATTATTTTCTAACTATTTTATTGCACACTGCAGTCTTCGAAAATACGGGTGTAACAATGTCACTTCGGCAAATAGACGTAAAACCTACTTTAATATTGAAAGGTGATTTTGGGAAAGCTATAAATGTCTATTACTGCGTTGAGTGTATATATCGAATGAATTCGGTGTAACTTTGTACCTATATACCCAAGTAGACATAACGGAAGGATTTCAAAATTTCGGATCTGAATCCTCTGTAGCTCAAATGGTTAGAGCATTCGTCGGCTTGAGACGAAAGGGTTCAAATACCATGGGGTGAAATTTTTTCGTTCTTTAGAATTTGTAGAAACTTTATACGAGTATTTATACCTTACAAATATTCTCGATTTTAAACAAGATATAGAAAAAGCTTTGTTAGCTTAATATTGATAATCTCTAGAATTATCAAAATTATTTAAGTCAAGAACTAATAGTAGAGTCCCATGCGTAAACTCAGCTGGATTTATAACATCGTTCTTCCCATCCCTAGAGATATACTCGCCATTGTCCTTTTCCGTTTTGGACGAATGTGATACTGTCCTTATGGCGACAAGGCGGTGAATCCCTACCCGAACAAATTGGTGCAGAACACTCTTCTATCAGTGGTGTTGTTGGTAATGAGTGTATGATGCATTTAATCTATGCTTGCTTCTACGAGCTACAAAGCAGGAAGGTCATTTCTGTACACATGGGAAAAAATAAACATAATTTTACCGACCCATTTTTTTAACCAAATTTTGTCATGTATTCTGTATATTTTGCAGTTACCAATGCCTAAGCAAAGAGGAAGTATATGTGCCCAAAAATATTTACCAACTTACGCATAAATCATAAAATATTATTAAAAAACTTTAATTTATACTATACGATCCGAACCTACATCGACCTACAACGAGCCATACTAGGATGAAACAAATTTTGTAATAAATTGAGTAGGTAAAGTATCTTCACGTCCGTATCCCCGAAGACGTAAGCAGAGGCACAACCAGTGCACCCACGACTAGCCGAAGATACTAAGTCCCACAATGTGAAAGGTGGCAAGCCTATCGCCAACCGGACACATTTCCTATCCCGAGCAACATTTTTTTTATTAGAAAATTGGAATAACCCAATTTTCTTTTTGTTATAAATTTTAAAGAATTTTAAAGAATTTTCTTTTTGTTGGCCGACCCGGAATTCAAACCCGGGACTTCATGCAGTCAAGTCCAACAACCGAACCGCTTGACCACAGTAGGTATATAAGAAATCATATTAAAAATGGATTGCTTCAAAATTTAGTATCTTAATATTGCAACATTTAAACAACGTTTGAGACAGTTTCTGGTTTTTAGACAACCGGTTTTAATATATGTATCTTCATGCCCATGTCCCCAAAGGACTAGGCAGAGGCACAAACAGGGCAACCACAATTAGCAGAAGATACTAAGTCTCACAATGTGATAGGTGGCAGGCCTATCGCCAACCGGGCTCATAATTTCCAATCCCGGTTATCATTATTTTTATTTGAAAATTTAAAATATACATTTTTCTAATTTTTTTGTTGCCCGACCCGCTACCTCAAGAAGTCAAGTCCGATGCTAGACCGCTAGACCACAGAGGCGTCTATTTTAATATATTTTCATATTGAGGTGTTTTTAATATATTTTCTAATATACAAAGTTTATTACAAAACATGTAATAAACTTTGTATTTTCCCGAGTTGGTCCGGGCTCCTTTGTAGAATAGACCATCTGCCTTCCTTGCTAGGCAGCTCGTAAAAGGCGAGCATAGGCTTACCATCACTAACACCGTGACATCCGTCTAGGTGGTAGAGTTTGGCAGCGACTCGCCCGGATTGGTGGTACAATCGCCTTGCCTATTCCTGCCACCATAAGGTCATAACGTGTTCCGGTTCGGAGGGTAAGGTAGCCGGTAAGCTTACTTTTGCTCGAGGCCTAACATCCCGGCCTCAGGTTGTCAACGCACCATTTCCACCTTTGGTGTCTCTAGGCGGCGTGAATTTCTTACCATCGGGAAATCCGTCTACTTGTTTGCCTTCCTATAACATAAAAAAAAATGTTTCCTATTATCAGCTCGAAACCCGACTTCTGATTGGATCTTAGACCATTAAATATGTAGTTTTAAAGATTAATTTCTAATATTATAAACCTTTCAAAGGCTAAAATAGTCCATTATAGCTGGACATACTCCCAATTACCTCCACTATAATGTATAATTCATCTTCCGCATGCTCACTCCCAGTTGAGACGGTTGGTTACGGCTGCCAAAATACCCTGCACTTAGATCACGTCACGCTAACTTACTTCAAAGTAAAGGATATAGTCCCCGTAATATCATTACATAGGTATTGTGTTTTCAAAGGTTATAATTTGATTTCATTATTTTATAATGAACTAGTCGACTCGGCGATCATTTGATAATGTTACAGCTACTAATAGTGTGTACAAAGAGTATATAAATACTACGTGTTAAGAGGCGGGACTTCCATAGATACATAGCAAACCCGAATTTGTATAAAGTTCACTTGAAAAAGTATAACCCGTATAATTTGGAAGTAAGTCTAAAGGCATTCACATATAAGGCAACTAGTGTCATATGATTTGGGCGAATAAAAAACATAGCAAACTTATTTTTTTATTTTTTGATATGAAAGTTGCGCTAAACTGAGTGTGTATGGAAAAAATTACGTACTGTTTTTTTATGATATTGGAAGGCAAACAAGCAGACGGATTTCAAGATCGTAAGAAATTCACGCCTCCTAGAGACACCAAAGATGGTAATGATGCGTGATAACCTAAGGCCGTGATGTAAGGCCTCACGCAAAAGTAAGTTTACCGGCTACCTTACCCTCTAAACTGGAATACGTCATGACGTTTTCCAGTTTAGAGGAAGAATCCGGGTGATTCGCTGCGAAACTCTACCACCTAGTCAGATGTCACGGTGCTAATGACGGTAAGCCTAGCTTGCCTTTTACGAGCTGCTTGGCAGGAAGGGAGATGGTCTATCCTGCAAAGGAACCCGGACCAACACGGGGAAAAACTGTTTTCCCTGTTTTTTTTATTTCATAAGAAACTTTTTCTGACAATAACTAACACAACAAATTTGTAGTTTAGATTGCTCAAAACGGCAAAACAATGTCATTGTTTTTTATGAAATTCCCGTTATTTTGAATACAGCTATAAGCTTATTCCAAAAATATAAATCGAAGCTATCAAGCAAGCTGATTTATCACTATAAATGACATTTCAATTGAAATGAAATAATTGTACATTAATTATTAAAAATAATTATTTCCTTTTAAGCGATGTTACTGATGAACTAGCTGTTTTCCAATCTATATTAATATTATAATTTCAATAGTCTCTCTGTCTATGTTCTTTCACAGTTAAGTCGCTTAACGAATTTTGGGTAAAATTTGATATCCACGTAGTTATCATTCCATTTATTTTCCAAATACAACCCTTAAAGGACTATAATAAATCATGAAAATGTATAAGAAAATCATACTATTATAATTATTCTACATATGCTAACGAAATCTCGTGCAAACGACTAGTGTTTTTCAAGTGATATTACAGATAAGAACGAGTTGTTTTCCAATATTTAATAAGTATATTCTAAGCACAAACCTTAGTTGAAATATTTTGTATAGTATAGTGCACAGAATGAAAGCATCTCATACAACCCGTGACAGGCTCCTGTACAGCAGCATGCGGAATCCCAACGGGGCTACGGCAATTTACGCGGGCAAAACCGGAAAATTACACCAAGCGTACTGCGACGGCTTGTCATAATAAGCTTTCTAGAGTAAACAGAAACGTAGCATTCTAAGTTGCAATAAAGTTATAATTTGGACGTTTCTTAAGACGTTTTTAGTTTTGGAATTGGCGTAAGCATCAGCCATTATTAAAATAGCATTAAGTTATTACCTAATTGATAAAATTTGGACATAAATAAGTCACAAATTGCAACCGTAAAAAAATTTTTAAGCAATTTTTTTATTTCGAAAAACAATATTTTACAAGTTTATTTATTAAATGTAAGTACTATGTTTGTTTATTACTGACTATAATCAAATTATTAAATTTTCGTATCTACTACAAACAAAACCAAGTTTTTATTAAAAATTAAATCAAACATTTCTAAATATTTCTTTGTATCTATGTTTTAGGTTTTTTTGTTTTATTAGCATTAGTAGTAGTTTTAGTTTATAATATATTTTAGTCCTAAACTTCTAATATAAATCAATTAACAAAACGTCGTTTGGTTATGGGGTAACACTCAGTTTGCAAGTCACTTTTCGTGAAACCAGTAAAAAAATGTTATATGTTAAAATTGCAGTGTTTTTATTAAATGTTACAATTGCAGGTACACCCCACATGAGGGTCTTAGGGACCGCCAGCGGTAGCATCCTAACCTATGTTTATATTTATGTGATAGTTGCCTGTAAGTAATAAATGCATAATAAATTAAATACATAAGCATACCTATTGCCGTCACTTATACCGGGCAACGTCATTTTTATTACAAAATTGAAAAGTCTGTTTTGATTTGCCGACATACAAATTGAACATAAGAACTCATGTAACCAACGCCAACACAAAGGCAATAGTTCGTTATATACACTCGTTTAGTATATGGTAACTTTGCACTATTGTGTTGTACGTTGTAAATATTTTCAGACGAGAATCTAGTATACAAAGACCTTCAAGACGGTATAATACAATATATTCCGCTCAGGCCGTAAGCCAGGGCACAAGTTTTTGCGAAGCCTCTCTTCGCTTGTTAAAAGTTCTCGCTCTTCTCTTCCTTTTGCTTACCTTTGAACTTGTTTTCTTATTACGTGGCTGCATTTCATGGAAAATTTTAAGAAGATATTTTAAAATATGCGATGAAAAGGATAGAAATAAGATTTAGACTCAATTTTAGTCTAAAAATAAGGAAAGGGTTGATATATTTGTTTCAACCTTACTTTCGTCGAAATCGAATTCTGAAATGAAATAAGTAATTATCTTCAACCATATCTACCATAAAATATATGTTCTATACTAATATTATAAAGAGGAAAGATTTGTTTTTTTTTTGTTTGAAACGAATAGGCTCCGAAACTACTGGACCGATTTCAAAAATTTTAGAATGCTACATTATCCCTAAATGACATAGGCTTTGCTTCATCAAAATCGGTGCAGTAAAAGCCAAGTTACGAAGGCGAAGCTTTATGAAACTTGGCATAGACACAATCAAATACCCACAATTAGCTTAATTTACTTAGTCCCATAGTGTAATTTTTTTATGTGATAAGTCAGTGAACGAGACACGGGTCTCCTGAGAGTAAGAGACAAACGTGGCTTAAACACCATAGACGTGATTGGTGCGTCGCTGCCCTTCGGCCGGTATGTTAGGCTAAATGTGCAAGTCCACCGGCTGCCCTAGTCATTATGACGGCAGAAGAAGGTAAGGGGATGGATCCCCTACCCGGGAAAATTGCTGCACAGCACTCTGCTAGCAGTGGTGTTGTTTGTACTGAGCTATATTTTAACCAGTGCTCGCCTCTTATGAGCTGCCTGGCGGAGAGGCAAATGGCAGATAAGTATCCTAATCAACGGACCTGGACCAATACGGGGGACAAGACAAGACCTTTCGCGAACTTGACACATCCAATATCGGCAACGTTGTTATTATAAACTTCAAAAAATACATACCTATTCCGTTTGCCTGATTCAGTCACATCGCCTTTGTGTTCTAGCGGTTCAGTTGTTGGACTTGTCTGCATGAGGTCCCGGGTTCGAATCCCGGGTCGGGCAACAAAAAGAAGATTGGATTTTTCCAATTTTCTGATAAAAAAAAATGTTATGTTAATGGCTAGTCGTGGGTACGCAGGTTGTGCCTCTGCCTAGCCATTCGGGGATATGGGCGTGAAGATACTTTACTGATTCAGTCATCAAACCCAAAACTTAAATTAAAATTGAGTTTCATCTGGGTTAAGTCCAAAAAATATTCCATTAAATTATGTTGAAGACAGTGACATCTTCAAATTTGAAAAAGAGCATAAGTTTTTTAGAAGTTTGTGATAGTTAATGTGATTACTTGTCATCACAAACTAACTTACAACTTAAGAAATGTTACTCCAAAATCGGTAATGTGTGAACAGAGTTATGTCTAATTGACAGAATAATGCCGGTTGGTGTAAGCGAGTATGTAACATTTCTTAAGATTCCGTAGACTATACCGTCTATTTACTGACTTGTATGGTGAAGAGGCTAGCGACCCAGGATTCAAATAATCCTATGAAACTACTTATCATAATAACACATACATTCACATACATAGACTATAATATCGAAAACTAACACAATGAATCAGAAGATTATGTTGTCTTCAAAAGGAACAAATAGTTTTTATGCAACTTAATGCCTTTAATAAAATGAAAAGATTTTAAAAACTCTTTAAACCGTGAAGAAACTTTTTAACCGTGACTGAAAAAGTTATTACACCTAAGTTTGTGTGTTTGTGTGTGTGTGTGTGTGTGTTTTGTTTTTTTGTTGCAAAGCTAACGTTACCGTGATTGTTATTAGTATGATAATTATTATCACCACTTTGTTGGATTTTTGCTGAAAATATTCAATTTTATTATTTGCACAAATCAGACAAATCATTCTAATTAATTTGCTCCAAAACAATAAAATTATTTAAAAGCTAGTGCTTATTAACTGCAAATAAATACATAGTTACATATGGGCATATAAGGCTCTTCTAAAATAGTTCAGATTTTCGCTCAATGTTCGATGAGCCTAGTAAAGTCCTAAAATTAAAACTTTTCACTAACCGCCGACTTAATCTATATGTAATGCCTGTCGAGAATCGAACTCAAGCATTTTTGATTGGCGCCGTTTTACATGCTTGCTAACCACTCGATCAACATGACGTCGCTAATTTGAATTTAGTTACTGCATTTTTATATGAAAAGAGAAAGCGAACAAGAAAATTTCGAGCAAGTTTCTTGATGATAACAGCAGCCGTGGCCCGTAGATAATGATACTATAAATGTTACAGGTGCGTTGCTTTCCTATGGCTGAGATGATATGCCTATTAAGCAAGTCTAGTTATAAGCTACCCGTTCCCCCAGGCCATAGCATAACACTGAAATTATGGCTGCAGGAATAGGAAAAGCGCTGTGTCCTTACCCGGGCAAGTTGCTGAACAGAACTCTGTAGCCTTTTGCGAGTTGCCCAGCAGGTAGGCAGGTTTATCTAGACTCAAGACGGTAAATTATCCTATATACATGTAGTAAATTTTTTATACCTGTATATACATTAATAAATTTATCCGTAAACATAATATATACCTTTTCCAAGAATCTTCATGAATTGTGAGCGTGGAAGCGGCCATTTTTTCCCCCATTCCACAGTCACCACCACCCCCTCCCTGTAATCACCCCCTTGTATATAACTTTAGATGATAGCGCCGTTTAAGGTAGATATTAGTTCTCAGCTGTCGTGGCCTAGGTGCAGACGTCGAGGAAATGTTAACCACATCTGGCTTCTATCTAGGTTAGGTTCCTTACCTCTGCTTTTATTATAAGTTACGCTATTTAAAAGTATTAAAACTGCTTAAAATTAACTCCAATATCATGTCAAAGTTATTTTATTTTATTAGGAATCAGTAGTTTTTTGAGTTAGGTATACATAATAGTGCTAATACGACCACCTCTAAATCATGGCCTACCTTTCGAAAAAAATCCACCAAAATCTGTCATTGTCTGAGTAATTGCTCAACAAACATTATATGTTTGTATAGTATATGATTGTATATAGTAAAGTCGATAAAACGATAGCTAAGTTGAGTACACCTTAATTTTCAGCATTTATTTTATATAGAAAGACACATAAGTAAGTTTCTAGATGGTAAAATACACAAGTCGCTTCTTATCATCAGAGACGTCTCTGCCTACTTAAGATTTAGATCTTAAGTCTTTGGTCGGCTGGTTAACCCAGCAAATTTTTCTTCAAAACTGATACACGGAAAAAAAGACAGGAACTGGTGACAGGCAAAAAATGGTGGAACAAATGTAGTTGAGCTGAGTTCTACAGTTTCCTTACCTTACCGACGGATAAACCAAGAATATTAAGGACTAGATTTTTATTTAGTTGTAGAGTATTTCTCCGTTTTTGCATATAAGTTACTTATTCCTAAATATGTAAAAAAATTAATTTCTCTTGCTAAAATTCAAAACCCTTGGACGAAATCGATTGATTTTAGATTTAAATCATTCGCTAAATTCAATAAAACTAACATTTTAATTTTCCCTTACCAACAAATATTTAGTTGCAAATCTTTTAATTTTTAAAATTTATGCATTTTTTGTATACAATGAATGTTTGAATAAATGCGGAGAACGAAATAAGCCAGGACAGCTAGTTAAAGATGAATTATTTTATTACCAAATTCATTCAGCATCAAACATTAATTATCATTCTTAACACAAAGCTTTCAAAGTCAGTTAATTTTGAGCGGATATACTTATCTTCGTTGATATAATGAACTAGGTATAAGATTTTTGCGCCGATAAACCTGAATTGCTATCCAATATCTTCCTAAAAACATCATAGCTTGGAATTTGACAGCTTTGAAATTAGCTGCGATAACCAGCTTTAACAAAGGGTGTAACGGTAGCCTCTAGTAATGCATGATTAGCATCTTTGGTATCAAAATTAGGAAATTTTTAAATAAAATAATGACTGAGACATGCCTGAAAATTAAAATAAATAATCGATTTTGACCTAGATCGTGTTGGTTATAGTTAAATCTTAATCCAAAGAAAAATAACTCTAATAAATGTTAAAAACCGCAATATAGAGACACTCCGATACCTCTACAGACAAACACATTCACTCGCATTACCTATAATAAAAATGATTAGTAACTAATTATTAAAAACTAAGTTCGTTAGTGGTTGCAGATAAGTCAAAACGAGAGAGTTTTAACTAATCAGCAATACTTCATTAATAATTGAAATCATGTATAACAATCTACTAACTCGAATCATACTAAAATAAAACATAATATAACATTATCGTAACATAGCGCGACCTATTTATTTCCGTGACCTACTTCTCCGCCAATACCTGTGACGGTCTCACCTTGCAGGTGTAGGATACAGCCATTGGTAAGTAGCTCTACCAACCGTAACCTGTCTCGGTAGGGCCAGGTGCGTACAGGTGAGCCGACGCCCAGACCACGCCCACATTATCGAGCTGCGCAGGTATCCTGCGCGATGATTGGTGAATTCACCTTTACCTGTACCCACAGGTGAGATTTTTACCCCAAGCCAGTCAGCAGGTACACCTGACCAGCGACAGGTTGATTTGTACGTTAATATGTGTGGGTGTGGGGGCTATGGAAAAAAATTGTGCGCATGTGTTGAAACGATTGATGTTTCCTTGAGGTGTTCTAAATTTAGGAAAGGTGCCGCGCCCTACTAGAAGGTCATAAGGTATGGATGGTAAAGGTTTTCATATGTTTTACTTTGTTCTAAGAAAATGGAATAGGTATCTTGTATATTACATTTTTAGTTTCTAATTTTAATCTTCTCAACCGTATCTAAATTACAATTTCAATTAAATAAAGACGTAACATATTTTAAATTTTAAATATTAATTGTAAAGTATTAGATACTTATAATTACAGTTAGATTTTTATTAGAAGAGGTATTAGAGCTCTATGGCTCTACCTCCTTTAGTCCAGGGTATGAATTTTGTTTAATGAGGTCCATTATTCTCTAAGTAATTCCAGGTCCTGGTATTTTCTAATTTACCCAGTATTTTCCAGTTTATATTAAAAAGCTTAATAGATCATATATGCGTGGTAATTATTATTGTAGTTATAATTGCTAACCTTCTTAAGGTAGCCCCAAAACACTGTCGAGATAAAAAAATAATAATTATATTTTACTATCAATACCTGTAGTAGTAGCATATCTATAGGTAGAGATAGGCCTACTGGAATTTTGTTGCTGAAATATTTTTGTTAAGTATGCGAAATGAAAATGGTTGCCTGGTTACTAATCTAAGGTGACCATATCTCCTTAAATAGGTAGGTTATTAAAATGTGACGTTTAAAAGTAAAGTAAAGTATCTTCACGCCCATATCCCCGAAAGGGTAGGCAGAGGCACGACCTGGGCACCCACGACTAGCCGAAGATACTAGGTCCCACAATGTGATAGGTGGCAAGCCTATCGCCAACCAGACACATATACAATAGCGGACAATGTTAATTTTGTTAGAAAATTGAAAATATGCATTTTCTAACCTTTTTTGTTGCCCGACCCGGGGATCGAACCCGGGACCTCAAGAAGTCAAGTCCAACGCCGGACCGCTAGACCACAGAGGCGATAGATGACGTTTAAAGATAATGAGAATTATGTTTAAATAAAATAGGTTACTAAAATGTGACGTTAAAGGATTATGTGAATTATGCAGACGTTTCGTAACAATCAAAAAATTCTAGTATAGATCTCCGATGAAATCGTTTTAAAAATACCTTCAGAACAAATTTCACGTTCCGAGAGAAATTAGAGCAAACTGCTAGTTTATGTAACAGTTTCCACGACAGAATCATGTTATTATAAAATATAAGTGTAACATAAAACAGCTGGACCAGTTTTCATGATGTGTGTATCGATAAGCATTAATTCAAATTCAAATAATATGATTGTTATTAAAATATCTAAAAAGTTAAAAAACCACGGCAGTTGCCAGGATAGCTTAGTAATAAAATTAGACTATAATGTTAAAAGGCAATTTCCTACCTCTCAGCAGCTATGTAGAGCTCAATCTTTGTTCATAATTACGCCGGCTTCCACCCACCTCCCCTCCCAGCGCTGCCTCATTACCTAGGACCTAGTCTTGCTGTATTTTACTATATCTGTAATTACTTGTTGAGATCTAAGAATACATTGTTTATTTTAAACACCAACTACATTTTTCATAATAACAGCCAACGAAAGACGACTCTTACTAGAAAAAACAATACCCATATAGGTATACAAGATATATAACGAAGTGATAGCTATATGGCTTCATGGATTCACACTATTTATAAATGTAACATGTTTGAGCTTTTTTTATGATATTGGAATCGATAATTTTAAAAAGACTTGTTGGTAATAATACTACTCATGGGCTCTTTCAAATACAAAACTATTATGAAGTACAACATGGTACGTAGAAATCGATTAACATGTTTTTTATTTTTTTATGATATTGGAAGGCAAACAAGCAGATGGATTTCGTGACGGTAAGAAATTCACGCTGCCTAGAGACACTAAAGGTGGTAATGGTGCATTGCCAACCCGAGACCGGAATCTTAGACCTAGAGCAAAAATAAGTTTACCGGCTACATTACCCTCCAAACCAGAACACGTTAGCGGCAAGCATTGACGTTTTGGCGACAAGAATAGGAAAAGCGGTAGTAGCAATCCGGACGAGTTGCTGCGAAACTCTACCACCTAGTAGGATGTCAAGGTGTTAGTGACGGAAAGCCTATGCTCGCCTTTTAGTCTGGCAGAAAGGCGGATGGTCTATTCTGAAGCCCGGACTAGCACGGGGAAATAAATTTTGACAGATTTTCATTGTCTTTGCATAAACACTAATACGGTTTTACATAAATTTAATGGAGTATGGGCTTATCTGCTATGTTGATTGAAAGAAAGAATATTGTTTTCATATAGAACATGTAAAAGCCACATTATTGCCTTGTTGGTTAGGAGGTTAACGACTATTCGCGAAGTTTACTTTCAATTCCAGACAGAGATAGACAATTGTGTAACGAATGTAACTGTCTATATTTCTAGCTTCGAGTGTGAATTAAATTTAGTTAAAACTATAAATTGAATACATCCCTATAATGTTTTAAAATATTTCATTAAATAGATGAATGAAATTCAAAAATTGTTTTTTTTTAATTTAACCTATTTTAATAGTCATACAGATGCTATATAAATTTAGAAGTTTTGTAGAACGTTTTCGTATTTGCATTGTGCGTTTTTTATGATCAAGAATTCAGTCTTGTTTGCATTCTACCGTCAAAAAATTATATTATTCTTAAATTCTATGGATTTTGCAATCTCACTTGGATCATACATAAATGAAGTTCAAAACACAATTAAGGTAAATAACAAAGCTAGAGAAAAGCTAGATTGAAGAATATAATCTGGTCCAGTATTGTGTTAAACGCAGCCCTTGTTTGTTTATTTGACTGTCATGTTTGCGAGGCTCTGCAAATTTGCTGCGTGTTTTATATGTGAACTGTGGCATATAACGTGTTACAATTGATGTACTTTAAGCGAGATATAACTTCTGACCTCCTTTTTACGGAAAGGTTAGGTTTTACTCCAAACAGGGAACAGCATTTAATTTATGAAATTATTGTTGTTATTTTAAATAAATAAGTTATTTCTTATTTGAGCAATTATTTTATTTGAGTTAGTTTGATTTTGGCCTAGAATTAATTCATTAAATCACTTAGAAGTCTGTCTACTGTATTGATGTCGATGTTAATTTGCTTACTTTGGGTTTAAGTCGACTCATTCTTTTTTTATAATTTACATATATTTTTTTAACTCCTCGAAAAAAGAGGGGTGTTCTAAATTTGTGTGTGTGTGTGTGTGTTTGTGTGTGTGTGCGTGTGCGTGTGCGTGTGCGTGTGCGTGTGCGTGTGCGTGTGCGTGTGCGTGTGCGTGTGTGTGTCAGTGGCATGATAACTATTGAACAGTTGGACCGATTTCAATGTGGATTTTGTTTGAAATATGATATATTTGAGATGGAATGAAATACATGTTTAAATATTAGTCTCAGTGTTATCTACATATTTTAAAATTTATTGTTATTTAGCGGCACTGCTGTTAGGTCAATTAAACTCTGGTAAATTCTTAACTAATATAATCTAAATCGAATTAGTAGAATTCACTATATCTTCCATATTTTGTATCTATATAATTATATATATAAACCACGTAATAGTCGGACTTTATGGCGATAAGAAATACATGTAGGTAGTGTTTCCATACATATTTTTGTAGCAAAAGACAGTGCACAAGCATGCATTTCTCCTAAGGATAAGATAAAACACAGTTCAAAGACACCGTATTTGTTTAGAATTAAATACAATTTAAGCATTATGACGCATACTCAAAAATCGTCAAATTTATTTGCAATCGCATCCAACCATAACTTGTACCACACTAATGCGACAAATGTAAACAAAATCCAGTAATGACAGGGAAGTGAAGTGTCCAGTTACACAAAGCACCTGATCGAAGTCCGGGGGAGGGATACGTCGAAACTTTTATATTTATTTCACTAGCTGTTACCCGTTGCTTCGTCTGCCCACGGTTTCTTTCTCGCTGTCATAAATTTTTTCGACGTATTCATCAGGTTTCCCATTTTAGAAAATGTATTAAAAGCTTCGATGAATTATTGTTTACCTGTTCGAGATAAATTATTGTGTCATTTAACATAGGTTTAGATAAAACATTGATTGTTTTATGTCAAACAAACACCGCAAACAGATTCTATTAAATAAGACGTAAAGCTTTGTGCAGACGCTACTTTTTATTTTATAACAATATTAATTAGTTCCTACAACTAAAAACTAGCCATATGTTAATTAGGTAAGTAAATTAATATCAAATTCATAGTTACAATTTAATTAAAAATTAAATTGGTAGTTACAATTTAATTTAAAATTTAATTCATAGTTACAATTTAATTTAATATTAAATTCATAGTTACAATTTAATTTAATATTAAATTCATAGTTACAATTTCAATCGAAATCAAAGATTCAAATTCAATTATCCGAATTATCTGAAACTGGCGTGTTGGTTTGGAAAAATGAATGAATGTGCAGGAAGTTAGGACGCTCTGCTAGGATGACACTTTGACCTCATTGCTCTCTGCCTGCCCCATAAGAGATATGTGTGTGCATGTATGTGACTATCAAAATTACACACACATTTTTTCACAGTACTCATGTGTTATCCATATTGAAAAAGTCCACATCCAGACAGGTGTATCAACCGGCGCCGAGTTGGTTTGTCTTCCCTCCTGTTTGCAGGTCACCCCGCTGTTTGTTCAGCTAAAATGTTTGCCCCCACGAGAGCACTCGCCCTGACCCATAAACTGAAGGGGCTTTAAAATATCGATCCTTCATACACGTAAATAAAAAGACAATTCGAAGAAGAAAACCTTTTTTATTTCCTTTTAAAAAAGATAATGATTTGCAATTGTGTTTTTTGTAAAAAAAAGGGGTTAGACGATCTCATCCTCTGATAGTAGAATAATTTAGTAATTCATGCTAATAGAACATTTTACTGATAGGTATTGTCAATTAGGTTGGAGAGTCTTAAAAAATGGAGTCTGTTGGTTAAACTATTTTTAACTTTTCTAATGTTTTGGGTTGATTACCTTGTTGGTGTAAGACAGGAGTTCTTCAACTTATTGTTGGCATGAACCACTTTCAGATTTTCGTATATTCCACGGTCCTTCCTGATAAAAAACGACAACGAATTTTATGGATAGATTTACTAAACAAATAGCTATAAATACAAAGAAAAGTATCTTCACGCCCATATCCCCGAAGAGTAGGCAGAAGCACTACCAGGGCACCCACGACTAGCCGAAGATACAAAGTCCCACAATGTGATAAGTGGCAAGCCTATCGCCAACCGGGCACATATCCTATCCCGAGCAACATTTTTTTGATTAGAAAATTGGGAAAACCCAATTTCCTTTTTGTTGCCCGACCCGGGATTCGAACCCGGGACCTCATGCAGTCAAGTCTAACACCTGTCTAAATATTTATTATATTATAGGTAATATACCACTAGCTGTCAGATACATACATACATAGATACATAATATGTATCTATGTATGTATATATGTTTACATAAGATAGGTCTTATGTAAATACTGACGACTAGTTGTATATTTGTGACATAGTTCCACTTAAATTCGTAACACTTAGCCAAGTAACTACGGACCCCTGTAAATTACGTTGTGGATCCCTTGGTGGTGTACGGATTCGACTTTGAAAAGCCCTAGTCTAGTGGTTAGTGTATGGACCCCACTTTGAAAAACCCTGGTCTAATGGTTCGTGTTCACGAATAATAAGCACAGGTTTGATTGCCAACAGGGTAAGCCCTTGCGAAATGAAAATATATAGATAGCGATGAATAACAGTATGATATCTGAAACACCAACCAAAATGTTCTTAATTTGGGGATTATCTACTTATTTCTATATATGTAATTGTTTCAAAGATATTTCTAACTATTACTTTACCGGTGAGCAGTGATAGTTTTGGAGAAAGGAATAGAAAAATCGAGTAATTAAATTCATAATTATTTTGATTGACTGCACTATTGGATAATTTTAGCGCAGACTTCGATTTCAATAATGAATGTTGACATAATCAAATCAAGGCTTGGTGGTAATAGGACTACTCATGGGCTCTTTCAAATACAAAAATATTATTAAGTACTACATGGTACGTAGAAATCGATTAACATACATAAAAACGAAGGAGTCGAATATATAACTTCGTCCTTTTTTGGTAGTCGTTTAAAAACCTGTATCTTTTAATACTAAACTACCATAAGGCGATGGGGTCGTCGCATCCCTACTTTGCTATTGAATACAAATTATACACCTACCATTAGCATACTTTTCGTATTTGGAGCAAGCATGTAGTTGAAAAGGAGCGTTTGATCAAAGTTGATGTTTGTGCGTGAAAACAGCGTTGCTGGCCGCTGCTGTAATTACCAAAGAAGTCTGTTATGACTGAGGCGTGGTAGTACTGTTAGCGTTTTTACAAAGCACAGGATTTGTTTTTAAGTTTCAAATTTTGACTTAGGGTGTGTTTAATCGACACAGTTATCTGAACTCTCTGTAAGAAATAAACATCTTCCAAAGACATTTTTTTTACAAGTCTTGTAAAAAAAGTTAACGGAATACTCGAATACCCTTCAGAAAAAAAACATAGGAAAAGGTTTGATAGTAGTAGCTAGCTGTGCGAATCGATGGCGGACGTTACCACCTAGTATAACTAGCTGAGTGTAATAGTTAGTTAATCCAATTATCTAAATTGCTAAAATGTTGACTGTAACTGATGTTGTGGGGCTATTGCATACGCCACAAGTTTAATATTTTTAACCGCCAGCACTGGGACCACACTGTAATGGTAATGTCGGACACATTAGCGGCCACTTCGCTTGGAAAAATAGCGTGATCATAGCTTTATTATACACCGCAATGAGAGATAATTACTGCTGGACTGTACAGAGACAAAGAGCAGTGAAAACTACAGTTCTTTGAAAGCTTCCTCTGGTATGAGTATGGATATTATGTAAGCTTTAGGAAATGTTGGAACAAACTGAAAATTAACCGACCTATATATTCAACGAAGATAATATCTAATTAGATGTAGAAGACCTAAGTTGAATTATGACCGGTTCTTACATTCAAGAAACGAGTCGTTATACAACGGATAGTAGTAGTTTTATGTGAATCGTATAGATTCGGTAAGTCAATTAAGTACTAACACCTTGTTGCAGGTAGTTAACTCAAAAGTATCTTTACGTCCCCCCGAGGGTCCGAGCCTTGTCGTGGCGGGGGGACTGAGTAACTGGGGTCGAGCTGGGACCCTGGTGAAACCAATACGGACCAGGCAGGGCGCTCCTCAGCACCCCTCTCTGCCCAAGAGGGGACACGAGGAGCGCACACAGGGTGGTGGGCCACTTGGCCCTCGTAGGATGGTGGCAGTTCGGCCCGCGGAGAAGGGGGCGGGGTTTCCATCCAGCCCGCCCGGTCGAAATGGGGTTGCGGCAGGTGCGGGGGTGCCTGTCGCCACTGGAACCACCGAAGTAGTGTCACCGTGCACCACTTCAGACGATAAGCGGCGCCTGTTGAGTGGGGCTCCTAGAAGGAGATCTTAGAATCCAGCGCCGCCGGGGCAGTGGAAGTGTGCCAAAGCGTCCCCACAGCTCCGGTACCTGGTGAAGGGGAGGACACCGTAGGGTTTTAGTCAGTAAAGTCTGACTAACCCGCTACTTCCCCCGAAAGTGGCGGGTATCCATGATGGATTTCCCCACGTAAAAAAAAAGTATCTTTACGTAACGTCTCACTAGTTATTGGTAAACTACAAATGGTTATCGCCTCTAAAGTCTAACGGTCTGATATTAGACTTGAAGTAATAAGGTGCTGGGTTCGGGCAACAAAACGAAAATGTGTTTTCATATTTTCTACGAGCAATAAAACACCATTGCCCGAATTTGCTACGTGTGATGGCGATAGGCTTGCCCCCTCTCGCATTGTGGGACTCAGTGTCTTCGCCTTTTTGTAAGTGCCCATGTGGTACCTCTGCCTACGTTTTGAGGAAACGGGCGTAAAGATACTTTTTTTACAAATTATCATACGTACACATTACTGTTCCTTGATTATGGGCACCGAACATTAAAAAAAATCTTGTTGAATATTTCAATCTTTTGTGATAGCAATGTAGGCAAAATTACGAAAATATCTTTATCGCCTCTATGGTTAGCTGTCCGGCATCGGACTGACTTCTTGAGGTCCCGGGTACGATCTCCGTGTCGGACAACTAAAAAACAATAAAATGTGTATTTTAAATTTTCTAATAAAAAATAACGTAGCCCGGGATTGGATATGACGTGCCCGGTTGGTGATAGGCTGGCCACCTATCACATTGTGGGATTTAGTGGGATATGGGCGTAAGATACACATTACACACATTCTTACATTATATAATAGATATGTACAAGTAAAGACGTTGGTCAAAGGAGCTTTGTCTGACATCTTATCATAACCGTCACCACATAACTTGAATTTAATACATTTTATAAATTAATTAAATGGCGAGTATTTAATATGCCCGAAAGTTTATTATAATATGCAAATAATTAAAAGCTTTTGCTTTAATAATATGAGTTGATATAATGTCTTCGATATAACTTTCAACCATAATATTCTGTGAATAACTTTAACATAATATTCGCGAAATAGAATATTATGAATAGTTTAAAACCAATTAAAACCTCTATAGGTAGACTTCAAAACTACAACACCGCTCTACAAATAATTTTACTACAGATAAAAAAACATAAATCAAACATAAATACCTCTCGTTCTTGGCACTAAATTCTCATTCAAGATTTGCTCAACGTCCTATTTCCTGAGAGACTAAAAATTATTAAAAATATAATAATCATTTATACCTACATTATGTCGGATCAAAGTACCGGATGGTATATATTATACCTAATGACGTGTCTGCGACATGAGAGTGACGGAAACAGCTGATGATATTTACCGTTGTTGACCTTGTGACCAACATTACATGTTAACTTTTTTTAAGCCATTAATTAAGTGTGGTTATTTCAATAAAGCGAATAAAGTCAGTAAATCTAAGGTTCTGTATCAATTTTAATTGTTCTTTTTTAATACTCGACAGAAAAAAGGTGTTAAAAGTTTGACAAGTCTGTATGTTTCTGTTGCATCATAATTTTTTAAACAGATGGACAGGTTTCGTTGAGATCGAGAAATTTCTTAGCTACATAACTTACCTATGGGTTTTGTCGAGGGTTATAGACTTTTTAAATTTTGAGAGAACGGTATACTAATTTATTGTATAATACCTATAGCTTAACATTTTCCTTTTCTCTAATATACCAATACTAAAAATATGAATATTTTTTTATGTGATATTGGAAGGCAAACAAGCAGACGGATTTCCTGATGTTAAGAAATTCAAGCCGCCTAGATACACCAAAGGTGATAATGGTGCGTTGCCAACCTGAGGCCGGGATGTTAGGCCTCAAGCAAAAGTAAGTTTACCGGCTACCTTACGCTCCGAACCGGAACACGTCATGAAGTTATGGCGGCAGAAATAGATAAGGTGGTGGTACCAATCCGGGCGAGTCGCTGCTAAACTCTGCCACCTAGTCAGATGTCATGGTGTTAGTGACGGTGAGCCTATGCTCGCCTTTTACGAGCTGCCTAGCAAGGAAGGCACATGGTCTATTCTAGAAAGAAGCCCGGACCAACATGGGAAATAATTTTGTTGATATGTATTTTATATGGGAGGTCAGCATACAAGCACATTTCTCTTCTGATGATAAAAGACAACCGTGGCCTACAGACAACATAAATGTAATCATCACCATCAGGTTAGATAGGTACTTAGGTAGGCCCATTGCTAATTTTCAAACCTTTTTGACGCGACAACGTCTTAAATGAGGTTGTGGCTCGGAGTCACTCTTGAAAAAGTGTAACGCTCGCTCACGTCTGTTACGATGAGTCACCGAACGAGAGCGAGGCCCGCCGGACCGGTACAATGTTTAGTAAACAAAATATATTTGTATAGTTAAAATTCGTGCACTTCTTATTTTCATTCAATTCTTTGTTCCTATTGTGAAATTTAATAATATTCATATCAATAAATATTCTACCGAGAAAAAAACGTTGTCACGTAAAATCTTCGCCCGTAAAACCGACTTTACAGGCAACAATTTTTTAAAGCAACACATGTGATCGATAAATAGAAACTTCAAAACAAAATGAGACCAAGATAAAATGTTTGGGTATGCAATATGAAATATGCTTCAAATTGAGTTAAGCTGAAAGACTTTTTTGGAACTGAAACACATTAAATAAAATTAAAAAACCTACTTAATTGTTCCGATTTAATTTGTAACTTTTTTAAATTTCACTATAAAAAGGTCAAAGACTTATGGGATGAACGTTCCAGCTTTGCTTATATAAAAATTGTCCACATTCATGTATTCCAATATTCAGAAGTTCATTTCGAAGGTAGTGGTCGAGTAATGTACATAAAAAACCGTCGGGCGGTGCCGGCGGCGTATTACCTATCCTTTATTACATTCCGACGCTCAATATGTCGGCTCGTTTGGGAACAACCCGTAATCGTGTTCACTTCTTTCTGTAATAACCTTTTTGTGGGGATGTATTTTTGAATATAATTTAAAAGATAAAGGTATTAATTATGTGATATAATTTAATCGCAGTAAACAATAAACCGAGTTCCATTTTAATAAGTATGTCAACTAACAAAATAAGAGTATTTTCCTCGAGTTTTCCTGATCACAAGATTAAGACTTTGTCGGACAACCTCGAAAGTACGTTCTTTCAAACAAAAAAGAACTTTAAAATCGGTTTATAAATGACGGAGAAATCGATTAATATATTATGGGATATATTTTTGAATACTAATTAATGAATAGAAACTTATTTTATTATAATTCGAGAGATAAAGGTAAGTATATTAGGTTTAACTATGTGATATATAACCACAATAAAATTGTAAAAAACAGACATCTATTTTAATGAAATCTAAAAATTATAATTTTATTAGTTGACATAAAAAAATAAGATTATTCTCATCGATTTTTTTTTAAATTTTATCATAAGATCAAGGCTTTCAACAACATGGGAAGTATGTTCTTTAAAATAAAAAATAATTTTAAGTTCTTTTTAAAAATGACGGAGAAAACGATTAACATACATTAAAAATTGGAGTATAACACATACCTATCCTTTTTAAAGTTTGGTTAAAATAGCGAACGAGAAGACACGATCGCGGCCTGTAGATACTTTGTATGTTGTAGATGTGTTGATATTTTGTGAGCAGGATAGTGGGCCAATGGTACAAATCTATCGGCTTCCCTACCCTCCACACCGGAACATGACACTGTCATTACAGCAGCAAGAATAGGTAAGGTGGTAAATCCTACCCGGACAAGCATAGCACTTGTCCATTAGTGGTATTAGACCTGATGATTACAAGACTTATTTGTCATTTTTCCGCTTCTTACAAGCAATCTGGTAGAAAGGTCTGCTATCTGGTCTGTCCTACACATAAAACACGTAATAAAAGGTAATTTGTAATATGCAGAAAAAAATGAACTACGATATATACACCGAGTACTAATTATCATCATCTTTTATGATACGATATGATATGATGATACGTCTACATTTATGAAAAATATAGACGCCGTGACATCCTACTAGATGGTAGAGTTTCGCAGCAACTCGCGCGGATTGGTTGCCATCGCCGTTACCTACTCCTGCCGCCATAACGTCAGTGCTTGCCATTGACGTGTTCCGGTTCGGAGGGTAGGATAGCCGGTAAACTTACTTTGCACTAGGCCTAACATCCCGGCCTCAGGTTGGCAACACACCATTACCACCTTTGGTGTCTTTAGGCGACTTCTAGGCTTACCATCAGGAAATTCGTTTGCATGTCTGCCTTCTAATGTCATAAAAAAATTAAAAAAAAAACCGATTAGATCACTAAAAAGAAAATCAGCCCCCTGGAAATAGAAGGCCAACACCGGCCCACTAGACCGAGACAACCCGTATTACACAAAATGGCTGCTATGTAAAGTAGAAGGACATGATAGTTAGGTAATGAATGTAAGTGTCGGTAAAGTAAGATAATCTCGAGCGGAACGCCGCGGGCTCGTGATTAGCCACCCTGGGAGCCTTTTAAAGCCTTAAAAGGTGCTGGTGTACTTGATGAAATCATAGACTATTATGTAGAAGTAGTATGTAATCGACTTTCAAATCAGCAAATGCCATTGGTTTTGTAAACGTCTTCTACTATGCATGGGTGTACGCCAGAATTATTTTAAGGGGGGCGCATCTCCATACTGTTCACTAATATAAAACATCGAAATAGACATGTATAGAAACATACATATTTACCTACGAACACAAACATACATACATACATACATACATAGTCTCGAAAAGCATTACTCTACCGCAAGTTCAGTTAGGTAATTTTTTTCTATCTACTTTCTTTGCGGACAGGGGGATGCAGTTGAACCTACTTGCACCCTGCTACCGGCACCCATGCTACTATGTACTCATTTTCATAAAATATGACTAAGATTTTAAGTGAAATTTGATTTAGATATAGTATTAAGTTTGTATAACACAAATAAATTAAAAAATTTATAAAAATGATAACAAAAATCGCTTACTCTCTTCAACTTGGCACTACCCGACAGGATGCAAAATGCTCAAAGTCTGTAAAGTCTACCATTCCATACTGTCAGTGTGAATTGAGATAATTAAATTGAAAGTTTATATTACAAAAGAAATCTTAAATGTATCCAATAGAAGAAAACCCACGTTCAATAGACACCAAAAATGATAAACTCATAGGCATAGACAAGTGAGTCGCGAATATGATAGTGTACATGTTTTTGACAACGTGCACTTCAGTCATATTATAGATATATATTTTGTCGAGAGTTAGTATTCGTATATTCGACATGTTCAACCTTGAGGTACTGTTTGTGTTAATCTATGACAGGTTCCAAGCGGACTCATTACTGCACAGTAATTAATGCTCGCTCACGCTGCTCTATATTCAGAGACTTACAATAAAAGTGGCCACGATGTAGACTGGCCTAATGCTACGAGTCTGGCTGTGCTACTCTCATAGCTTTTCCACTAACTGGCTGCTAGAAATGTTCTGATGCTGATTTATATTCAAGGTTTCGACCACGATTAAGAGTTGCTGCAAGTCACGGTATTATGTTATTGTTAAAGCCACCACACTTATTATATTTTGTAATTAGGTGCCTAAACAAATTAGACTCCTGTCAAAACATGTTACAGTTTTAGATTTACCTTTAGTAAGTTTTTTTGTCTTAGCTTACGCTTACTTTAACTACCTATTAAACTTTATTATGTTTTGAACTTCGCTTATGTATAGTGAAATTCACTTGTTAAATTCTTGTAGATTTTTAAAGAATACACTATTTTTATCGCATAAGAAAGAGAGACATCATAACATTATTTCTAGTTACATCAATACTAAGGTTAAGCTTCTTGCGTAAATTTACATGCTGTCAACTGTATCCTGCCAACTGAAAAATGACATTGACGTTTGGCAGCAAAAATATGTAAGGTAGCAGTGCTGTACATAACTCATGTAGCAGTTCTAATATATAATACTAATCTATGACAGGTTCTGATCGAACTCATTATGGCATTGTTATTAATGCTCGCTCATGCTGCTTTGTGTCCAGGGGACTTTGCAATGACCGTCACCATGATATAGTATAGCCTTGTATATCGTAGTTCTGTTTGCATTAATTTGTAAACCACTTCCAGTACTCGACACTGTCGTTTGAAAGATCCTAGTGGAATATTTGAAAAACTTTTTATATTCTTAGTCCCTAGTTGTGCCTCTGCCTACCTCTTTGGGGATATGGGCGTGAAAATACTTACTTATTTGCTACTGTAAATATTTTTATGCTATCGTGACGTTTCATGAGAGTAAGAGATCATATATTTATGAACACCATAGATGTTACTGGTCCCTCACTGTTTAATGTCTGAACCTTAGGCCATGACTGTATGTTTAGTCAAGTGGACGTTAAGACAGCAAGAATGGGTTAGCTGGTAGTTCCCACCTAGCTGAGCTGCTGCTAATGTAAACGCAGGAAAACTGCAAAGCAGACTTCAATTTATTTTTCAATAAAAATTTGTAACAAATTGACCCTCAGTTGAGACTTTTGAATTCGTAAAAGGTCAATTTACTTCAATTATATATAATTATATAATGAATGTAAAAAAATACAAAATATTAAGTAAGTATAAATCAAAAACCCATGAGTCGAATTTTGGTCAATCAAATATATAAGGGAAATAGATCAAAGATAATGGGACCAAATAGAATTCAACTGGTTTATAAAAACATCGATATTGGTTAAACAATTGGTATAAAAAGCCGTATTTTTCTTATTTGTGATTGCGACTATGACATTTTATTATTTATGTGATCTTATACTATCATAATTTTCTATACTGCTCACAAAATATTAAACGGAAATTAAGAAATCGTGTATCCGTTATCATGTTATTACCTATATAAAAATATATTCTCGTTTTCGATTTGCAAGAATCTCCAAAGTTTGCTGAAATCTTTGCTGAAACTAATTATGACTAGCCTAACCGGCTCACTTCGTTCACTTGACACTCCTTACTCGCTGCATAGCCTGCAGGAGATCTTGGTACAAAGAAATATAGGTATATGTAAAGAGAACTGTATGTTCCTATGTTTCTCTACATTCTACATTTCGGGTTACTTTTTTGGCCTTTTATATACCTACCTTGTATATACCTTTATAACACTTTTTTAAATATCTTCAATGTAAAAAATTCACTCTTTTACTGTTTTTAATTTTTTTTATTACGACATCCCAATAAATTCAATATAGGGTTGAAATCATGGGCAACACCTTGTATAACATTAAACCGCAAAAGATCTGTATCTGTGCATTAAATATTGCTTGAATAAAATAAAATAAATAGATAGAAAAAGGTCAAAACATTTTTAAGTTCTTATCGATGCCAGTTTATCTATTTGTCTTTATTTTGTTACCTGCTTTCTTCAAGTTTTTATTGATATTTTAAATATATAATTCTTGCCATGTCATGACAAATTTAAGTCCCATTTTATCGAAAGCAGTTTAATAAAGCTTAGCGACCACACACGAGCCAGTAAAATCGCAGACATTGAATTGCTGCACAGGCAAATCCGCAATCGTGGGCATAAAATATTAAAGGCACATATCAAAGGTAATATATGCAATTAGCGAAAGTATTAATATTCAGTTTAACATTGTATGATTCTAATCCCATTAAAATGAGGGATTTGGTCAGTTTTAAATAAAACCCTGTAAATCTTTAGCATATCCCGAACCTCCGTCAGCTTATGAATAGCATTGATACCCCGTTCAATTAATACCCACCCTGTATATTTAATAAAGAAACTCACTTTCATTACATCCTATATAATGGCGCGTACAAATATTTTTAATCCCAGCGCTCATACATCTTCCGTAGTTCATTTTGTTGCCCGATGCTTTTATAGACGGATTTGCAACCTAATTACAGCTTTATTCCCATGAAATTTAGTTTAAAATTCATTTTAAGTAACAGATACTGACCAGAGGATATTGAATTAAATTGAATTTTAATTTTAAGATGATAAAGTTGTGTATTCCATGAAGGTAATTTTTCAAATGAGGTTTTTGCGGAAAATTACTTCTTAGTGATACGTTATCTGGAACAGGTACTATAAAAGGAATATTCTCTCTATACAGGATGATGATAATGAGTTCTATTCATCTCGTATGACATATTTCTGGTAGCACAGATTTATTTTTATAACATACTAAAGCAAGGCAGTCTACAAACTACCTAGTACTAATCGAAATGAGCGATGTGGGTGCTTAGACCGACTTATCATGATAGAAGTTGCCATCTTAACTAAATCGAAACATTACTGAAATATTTTTTTTAATATCCCCCGACATAACCTATATCATATAATAGCTAGTTTCCTAGCTAAGAACTATCTCGGTCTCTTAAATTTTCAAACAAAAAAATCAGCATCGAAATCAGTCCATCCGTAACTGTAGTTAGTTGTAGTAATGTGAGATAAGTAATAAATTTTGCTGTCGGGCCAATTCGTCGTAAAAATGAACCACCTAGTTAAAAATTGGTAAGTATGTAGCTTCACGCCCCTATCCACCAAACAGGTAGGCAGAGGTACAGCAAGGGCAACCACGATTAGACGAAGAAAATAATAAATGAAATACTTTGAACAGGATTCTGCCTAGCTAGACACGGTTTAAATTGTTAATCGTATAAAATAACTACTGATTGCCTTCACAATAAGCCCCATTCACGGGGAGATCGCAAATTTTAATCTTGTTCCGGAATGATTGGGGAATCAATTCAAAACCATTCGAACGTACTTCAAAGTTCAAACTCACGTTCATTTGTCACAGTTTCCGTGAAAAGCGGGTGGATAAACGACTTAACCAACATTTGAAGAACTATCGAAATTGGACTCTCCTAGTTTGTACTTAAAGTCGAAAAAAGGTATGAGTTTGAAACGATAAAACATTATTTAAGTGAGGGTAGTGTCAGCAAAGCGCATCGCACACTCCTGGCCACGTGGCACAATTAGTTTCATTCATTGCCCGTCTTTGGTAACGGAAGGTCCTGTCGCGTGTCGAGCGCATCCGACATATTACTATTTAAGAAATGAATTAAAGTAAAAATCACTGAAAAATATTTTTATACCATTAAGCGTAATAATAGCGATGATAATTATTAATACTCATTAGCTGAGCCGATATACGTAGACAGGAGAGCTAATAATTATGTTGTTTATTTTTCTTGTGATCTTTTTTTCTGAAACGAAATGAAATTTATTTGCAGAATATGCGTGTTTAAAAGTTGTTACAAAATTCTTGTTCATATCTAAGTATCTTCACGCCCTTATCCCCAACATAGGCAGAGGCACATCCAGGGCACCCATGACTATCCCAAGACACTAAGCCCCACAATATGATAGGTGACAAGCTTATCGCCAACCGGGCACACATCCAATTCCGAGCAACATTTTTTATTAGAAAATTGGAAGAACCACATTTTCTGTTTGATGCCCGACCGTGTATTAAACCCGGGACCACATGAAGTCAAATCCAACACCTGGACCGCTAGACCACAGAGGCGATTCGCACCAACATATTATTCCACCACATTGTGGTGGCAAATATGTAACCAACTTAATCATATAGTTTTCATATGATTATGTTGGTTATTTAAATTGACATTAACCCAACAAAATAAATAATAAGCGATAATGATTCATCAGGTTACGCGTGATAAAATGACCAAGGGAAATAGTTTACTTTTTAACCTCCGACGGAAATAGAGGGATGTTATAAGTTTGACATGTGTGTTTCTGTCGGTGGCAACATAACTTTTTAACTAATTTACCGATTCGATGTGAATTTTTTTTAAAGTTATTTACTACATTGCATGTAGTTTTTGTTGGGGTAATTGAATATTAAGCTTCGGGTTAACGAATGAGCTGATTATACCTCTGCCAACCTCTCCAATCTACAGGGACACGGGCGTAAAGATATTTACCTAGTTTTCATTATCAAAGTTTTTGCTTTTACGTCCACAGATTAGGCACATATGCAAAAGCACTGAAAAGGCTAAGAAAATAAAGAATTTAAAAAAATTCTTTATTTTCTTAGCCTTTTCAGTTACTTGATGTTTTCAAAATGGACTAAGATAATACCTCATTATAAATAACGTTTAACTGTATGTTTACAGTATTTTCATCCATTTAATTAAAATGGGACATTTAAATTAAAGAGAGTGAGCGTATGGTTTTACGTCCAACAAATTAATTTAGTAGTTTTTTTTATTAGAAGGCAAAGAAGTAGACGGATTTTCTGTTAGAAAAGCAGGTCTACCGTGCATTAAGTCCGGACCAACACGAGGGACCGGGGAGTAAATTTGTCACTAGAACCGTGAACATGAGTTCCCCGTGTTGGTCCGGGCCCCTTTGCATAATAGACCATCTGCCTTCCTTGCCAGGCAGCTCGTAAAAGGCGTGCATAGGCTAACCGTCACTTACACCGTGACGTCTGACTATCGCAACAACTCGCCCGGATTGGTACCACCGCCTTACCTATTCCTGCCGCCATAACGTCATGGCGTGTTCCGGTTCGGAGGGTAAGGTAGCCGGTAAACTTACTTTTGGTCGACGTCTAACATCCCGACCTCAGGTTGACAACGCACCAATACCACCTTTGGTGTCTCTAGGCGGCGTAAATTTCTTACCATTGGGTAATGCGTCTGCTTGTTTGCCTTCCTATATCATAAAAAAAAATCGCTGCCCTAGACTTAACGCTAGCCTAACCGCTGTAATTGCGCTTAAAATCGTGCTTTTAAAATGTGTTCATCTGTTGTAAAATGACAAAATTAAGGCTATTCGTAATCCATAATCATAATATATTTATCATAAAAAAAAATATATATTAATAACACCTATATACTTATTAACTGTGCCTTCCTAAATATGTCAAACTTCATCTTTTGGTTAATAATATGTTTGTATTAAAATTATTACAAAAAAGGGCCGGTTTTCATAACTCATCTGTCATGAATATGCAAAATGTAGCTATGTCTACTCCTATGGAATATCTGTCTGTTTGCTTTCCCTCCAAGTTTTTTTAGTCCCCTACGGTGTGTGTGTTTGTCAATGTCATTATAACTCCTAAGCGAGTGAACCGATTTCTATGTCGATTTTTTGGTTAGACTTCTGACGTATTTGAGAAAATCTTTAACTATATCGCAAGTCCGATTTGACGGAGGTTATTCATTTTTTAATTCTATGTTTATCATAATGAAATTAATGAAGAAAAAATATTTTTAAAATTTTATATAAAAAATAAATCACATGCCTGGGTTTTTTAAACTTGTCCTATCATTGGTAAGTATAAAATCTATGATTTTGTCTAATAATATAGAATATTTTTCCGATTATTTACCTTCCAAGTTTTGTGACTAAAGTGCAAAACAAATGATCAGATATTTTTTGGTAGAATCGTTGCCTTATTCGTCCATTGTACTTTACAACAACTCATTTTCATTAAAAAAATATTAGCTTCCTTCCTACCCCATTCATATAACCTATCATATGTTTATTTATTGTTATTTACATATCAAATGGTTTGTTAAGTAAACAAGTTTTTATGGCGTCATTTCGAATAAGTAACGGTATTCAAAATGAAATATCATCACAAACAAATCTATAGAAAGGTAATGACGCGGAGTATACAATGTATCAATTTGTAGGCCCAACCTACGATTTAATTGCTTACTAGATTAAGCACTAGTACTCAAAAGCTTCTCGGACATTATAAAAATAATGTGATGCATAAATGTAGTGTTGAGTGATGAAATTCTACTTATTACAGTATCTTCACGCCCATATCCCCGAAGAGGTAGGCAGAGGTACAATCAAGGCACCCACGACTAGCCGAAGATACTAAGTCCCACAATGTGATAGGTGACAAGCCTATCGCCAACCGGGCACATTTCCAATCCCGACCAACTTTTTTTTTAAATTAGAAAATTGGAAAAATCCAATTTTCTTTATTTGGCCGACCCGGGATTCGAACCCAGGACCTCATGCAGTCAAGTCCAACACCCGGACCGCTAGACCACAGAGGCGACTTCTACTTATTACCCTACATAATTTTTTTTTTTAATTTTTACTATCGTAGGTATCCCGATTCTATCTCTGCATCCCTCTTTGGGGATACATGACAATGATGTATCAATGATAAAATGAGTATATATTTTTAAGTTAAAAGTCAAACAAGTAGATAGATTTTCTGGAACAAAGAAATATAGGTTATCGTCTGGTTACCCTGCCCTTCAAAGAAACACAAGAATAACGGTCCTGAATGTATTGTTAACTGTAGGTTTAATCAAACCTTAATCTTAAAGTTGACCTAAATACATGTAATACTTATTCTTATATAAAGATAATTGTTGAATTATATAGCAACTGTGTTCGTTCATTTATTTATTTGCTTGTCACAGAAAGCGAAAACAGACAGATTTGTTATGATAAAGAGGATGTAAACAAAATGATGTTGTTGTATTCACCTTTGAAAGATTTGACACTTTGTGACATTTACATTAAAATAATATAAATAGTTTTCTGTGAATCTCCTCTTGTATAATCTATTTGTAATAATAGATTGAAGGTATCCGCCTCTCGTTACTAAGAAATATCGTATACCCATATTCATTTTAGGTTACACTAATACTTACGTATGTTCTATGTATGGAACAAAATTATAATATGTCGAATTTTGACAGAAAATGATACTTGAAAAATATATTGTTACTTAATTATGCCCAAGATCTTCGTAAAACCATTTTATATAAACCATATGGCATATCAATATTCTTTTCAAAATAAGGCTAGCGGTTAATGCGAGAAAGCGTTACATACAGATTATAAGTATCTTCACGCCCAACATACATACAGATCAACTTTCGCATTTCTAATATTATTATAGATAACAATCCAATCAAGTAAATTAAATCTAATTATTATTTCTATACTTAAGAATCAGAAAGATAATTAATTGAAATAAAATCGAATTCTATTCTAAAGCTAATTAATAAGCATGTTCTTACTATATATTTACAAAATCCAAATTTTTTAACCCTTTTTACACAATAATAAATTCAGTATACATAAATAAATTTAAATATTGTGACACGAATCTTCGGAAGCCTGATTGAAACCAAGGTAAACTACCAGATGACGAAAATACTTCTTGATGAAAACTATGATAGCGACGCACCAATAACATCTATGGTGTCTCTTACGAACACAAGAGCCACTTGTTCGCTATATACTTATGTATTAAATTTACCAATGTGACAAACGGAAAGTGGAGGCTCGGTATAGATAACTTTATCGCTTTCATCGGTCATTCCGATTCGAGCAATTTGAAATGTGTGCATTTCCCTTCAGATAGTGACCTCTCAATAATTATGATCACACTGTTGCCCGCGGCGTTGCCTGCATGGTTACAGAAACATGTTTTCAGGATAAAAACTATCCTACTTATTAATCCAAGTTACCCTCTATAAATAAATATCCCTGGACACGCTACACAAATTGAATCTAACCCCAAAGCAAGCAAATTATATGCTTGTGTTATGGGTGTTAGTCAACGAATATAACTATGTGTGTGCTAAATTTGATGAAAATCGGGTACGAAGTTTTTCGCGTAAAGAAGTAACAAATAAACAAACAAAAATACAAACTTGCGTATTCATAATATTGTAATATTACTAATAATACTTAGGTGTTTCATCACTGCGTTTAGTTAGTCTTGGATCTCGCGTAAAAATTGCCAAGTTCGGGTTAGCTTCCCGACATGGCTGACAATTCGTGTGATAAAAATAGAGATCTGTGTTTCGGGTTTGGGTTTTTATGAAAGTTACATTGCTATTTTAAAGAAATATTTTAAGTTTGACTAACACCCATGACACAATAACATAAATTGCTTACTTTGAGGGAGTACTTTTTTGCGATTTGTCCGGGGATATTTAATAATTATTTTGGACACATTAAAGTGGATCCATTCATTAATTCTATTAACCTATTTTTTTCGCAAATTGAAAAAGCATAATTCACATATTTAGCTCCCATTTACACATTAAGTGTGCAGTAATAGATTTAGTAGACACAAAACAACAAAAAATGATCATCATTCTTAATGTAACTACCACGAAACAGTTACTAAGGCAAGGACACACAGCCGCGTGCTAAGTGAATTCGTATGTCGACGCCACCTCCAATTTACTGACGCGAACCAATCATCATTACGCACGGTCACGACGATCAAAATGGACCAAACGACTTCTGTACGCACCTCTGCAAGAGAGACATATATATCAATAAGTTTGAGCTAGACAAGGATAGCTAATAAGAAAAAGGCAGCAATCGTAAACAATTCGCCAAATGAAAGATTATGTTTATCGAATTAAGGTGTTTCTTTTGCGCCCAAATAAAATTCTCGCCTTTATTAGGCCAGGGATAGCTTCTCATTTATTGTGTGACTTTATTGTTATCTCTTTCTGTTTTGTTTATTGGAGAAAATGAAAAGGTTATATTTATTGAGACCTTTCTTGGAATATCTTTTCGTAAATAAATATTTATTTCAAACATTTTGTAAAATGTTTAGGACCAGACATTTAGGCCGATCGAAAATCTCGTATAAAAAAGATAACATCATTTCAAATAATTTTTAACAAGGTTAATTTACACTCGACTTTTGTTTTTTTATGTATGTTAATCAATTACTCCGTCATTACTGAACCAATACTATTTAAAATTAACATCCAATATACTTCTTCCAAGGTTGACCCATTGCCGAAAAGTCTAGATCTGATGATCGAATCCCAGAGATATCAAGGAAAATACTTTATTTTTGCGTTTTTACCTGGTTCATAAGTAAGCCATTTCGCCTACGAATGTAGCAATAAAAAGTTTGCTAATCATGTCAGACAAAAAAAATACAGTCATACCAGGTAACTGTTATCTACTGTGTCGACCACTTCAGTTTCATCTTAGCGTTAATTTTTAAAAAACATTATTTTTCGGTCATCACAATTTTAATTAAATTCCATTTATTTGTTGTGTGTCAAGTTTGAGTTTTTGAAATTATTTACTTTACTATCACGTTTACGTTTAATGACCTAACTGTATGGAGTTATTGCAAGCGCCTCTAGCGGATAGACGAAACAACTAAATTATTCCATACATTTGGATCGTCCAAACGCAAACGCGGTA
This sequence comes from Calephelis virginiensis, assembly GCA_002245475.1. NCBI lineage: Eukaryota > Metazoa > Arthropoda > Insecta > Lepidoptera > Riodinidae > Calephelis > Calephelis virginiensis. The sequence continues at coordinate 130,321 of NJDC01000161.1, forward strand.
GTAAAGTTAAATCGTACGAAACGCACACTGAACCTTGGCTAATCCTTGTTAAATTTCGCGGTATTACGTATTTTGTAGTCATCTGCTATCTACGTCAACACTTCATAATTTGACTTCATATTATAATAACTCCTCCCACTTCTAACCTTAATCAATGTTAGATCATTTCTTCACTGAGATTGCAGTTGACAGAAATTTGATTGTTTTTCCAAACGACTGAAGTCTCGACGTCTTTTTAATTCAATTTGTCCATCACAGTGACCTTTTACACGTGAGATAATATACGCAAAGAAAGGTCATATACACCAACAACTTGTTAAACAATTTCAACCCTAATACCAGGTTTTAGAATTTAAGTTACTATTAAAAATTTACTTTAACTTATGTTTTGATGTTAAAAACATGATCTCGATATACAAATATCCTATGTGTAAAAGAGAATCATAAAATATGAGCCTTATTCAAATGAAATAGAATTGAAACTCAATTACGAAACGCCCAATATCTTTCTTGATTTAAGAAGAGACAATACAATATATTTTAAAGCACATGCCACAAAAGAAATTGAATCTTCTCATAAAGAAATAAAGTTGAAATTGGCAAATTTGTAGTCGAGAATTCTGGCCTTTTACTGAAAAATGTGTAAGCTGTACGGCAGGGAAAGCCACGGGATCTGTTATAAAGATATATTATTCTTTTGAGCGGAGTGGGATATAGCGAGGCGCAATAAGTCCGTCGTAATCCGTGGAAGGTACTCCAATTGTCATTGTTCGGTGGTACTAATGAAAAATATTTTGTTTTCTCTTTTAAACTGTAAAGCTTTTTGTATGTACCAAAGAGATTGCTATCTTGACACTTTTCAGGCTCCTTGTACAGATTATTTTAAGAAATTGAATCTTTTAAGATCTGTGGGAGTTGAAGGTGATTTTAAGATATTTTGTGAGTAATATTAAAGTATTGCATTTTGAATTCTAAATTATGTTTTGAATTTAGGGTTTTATATTAGGGTTAATTTTTTTTTATATTGGATGGCAAACAAGCACGCGGATTTCCTGGTGGTAAGAAATTCACGCCGCCTAGAGACACCAAAGTTGGTAATGGTGCGTTACCAATCTGAGGCGGGGATGTTAGGCCTCGAGCAAAAGTAAGTTTACCGGCTACCTTACCCTCCAAACCGGAACACGTCATGACGTTATGGCGGCAGGAATAGGTAAGGCGGTGTTACCAATCCGGGCGAGTTGTTGCGATAGTCAGATGTCACGGTGTTAGTGACGGTAAGCCTATGCTCGCCTTTTACAAGCTGCCTGGCAGGAAGGCGGATGGTCTATTCTGCAAAGAAGCCCGGACCAACACGGGGAAAGTTTAGGGTTACAACAGTAGAGTTTATTTTGTAAAAATGTGCAAAAGTTTGTGAATGTAATTTTAGCTACATCTTTCTTTATTAGCTCAGAACTTCGGAATCAATCGGAATCTGGCTTAAAAAATAATTACTAAATCGTGATGAGGTACATAATGAAATAGTTATTTTACTGTAGTGTTTTTTGCAGTTTTACCGCACTTAATTATTATTCTATTTAAAAACTTCTAACACAAAAGAACTAGATAATTTTCAAATGATAACTGTTTTTTTTTTAATTTTTATTCAATTCTTTTCAATTTCGTAATTTAATCTAAAAGAAAGGAAGAAAATCCAAATATTTTTCTGTTTATTTTAGTAAATTATACTTATAATAACCTAATCACCTAGATCAATGAGGGAATGAATACTTTCTATTATGTGCCAAAAAAATACAAAAATTAACCACTGTTTCACTTATACATAATATAAGGTACGTAAAGTTAGACTTACCGCTACGGAACAATCACTGCCAGACAATCCTAGAGTGAAGGAGTCAGTTTATGTATTTAAAATTAAGGAAGGGGTTCATAGAATCAAAATGCTAACATGTAAGCTACTATTTACTGTAATATTATAACTATGTATTTTTATTATTATCGCCTCTGTGGTTTAGCAGTCCGGGGTCAGGGTTGACTTCATGAGCTCCGGGTTCGAACCCCGGGTTAGGCAACAAAAAAAATTAGAAAATGTATGTTTTCTATTTTCTAATAAAAGTAGATAAATTACATTAATAATTATTCTGTAAATATCAACATAAATAGACATAATATGGTCTTTCTAAAGAGTTTTTGTTAACATGCTGAATATAAAAGCTAAAAGGTATTCTGACTTAAAGTTTTCCAAAAGCAAAACAAATTTTTGTGCACACAAAATGTTTTTACAAAAACCCGCAGTTAGTTGAATAAACTTTCCTAAGCTGGCAATAGCAGAATATTTTTTAGATAAAATAAAAACTATCTCGATCGTAACGGCCATTGAAACGTGTTTTCAAATTGAAAATTCCCAACTCCACCCATTTCCCGGACTGGACCGAAAAAAGCCCAGCTAGATTTCCGCCGAAAGCATTTGGCGTACGTTCCAAACAAATTCAGAACAACCATAAATCACAATGGACAAATAAAAAACTAAGGTAAGCGGTCCTGTTGTGGGATACAGCGAGCGGACCGGATCCGGCCCGTCCGGCCTCCGGAAGTGACTCTATTGCCGTAAAAAAGCAGCCAACTGCCCTGTTGGCTCGACTTTTTGGCTATTGATTAACTTTCAATTGATAACATGTGAAAGTTTAGGACTGCTAACATACAAATTTCAAAATTTCTCTTTTTGGTTTTTAGTACGTATAAAGTAAGTATCTTCACGCCCACATCCCGAGAGGGTAGGCGGAGGCCTAACCTCGGCATTCACGACTAGCCGAAGACACTACGTCCCACAATGTGATAGGTGGCAAACCTATAGCCAACCAGGCCCGTATCCAATCCCGACTAACGTTAATTTTTTAGGAAATTGGAAATATTTTTTTTCTAATTTTTTGATACCCGGGTATCAAACCCGGGACCTCAAATACCCCGGACCGGCGCCGGACCGCTAGACCACAGAGGACATAGTATCGTGTCTGTGGTTCGGTGTTGAATTTGACCTCAGGAGGTTCAAGGTTCGATCCCCGGCGGGGTAGTAAAAAGAAAATGTGTTTTTGCATGATACGTTATACATATGTTACATATTCATACATATAAATGTATGAATATGTTTTTTTGTATTATATCGTAGCAAAATCATGCACCTGCATGCCAGGCAGATCACAAAAGTTAGTCAAATTTATTCTGTGATCTATGGGTCTAAAATGCTAATGTCTATAAAACAATGTTATGTAAGAAAGGCTACTATAAAATCTCAGAGTATTTAGAAAACGGACATGCTCGGGAATAGACGCTTCAATCTCATATTTTATTGTAACGTATATTGTTATACATTTTATATAAGTTGTATAGGATCTTCTCACTGTGTGACCACGATTCTGTACCGGTGATAGTTTACGAAAATGTCAAAGCTCACAGTAGCACTTGTATGGTAATAAAGTTTTTATTTATTTCTGATTCTGGGTGTCGGCGTTGACTGCATTAGGTACCAGATTTGATTTCTGGGTTGGGTACCTCAAAATGAGTTTTTATAAGGTATTTTTATTTCAATTAACCCAAGCAAGGGTTAAATTTAGTTTTAAAGAAAAAAAAGAAAATGTTTCTTTCTTTAAAATTTGTTTTTTCAATTTTATCAAGGATAATACAAGTGCACGCTTGGCGATAGATTGACGACTACCACATTGTGGAACCAAGGCATCCGGCTAATTGTGGTGACCTGGTTGTACCTACTGCTTCGAGAATACGGACGTAAACTTTACAATTTAACTTATCACTCACATCGAAACCATAACTAAGAGACTTAAAAAGAGTCTTCACGTCAATATCCCCGAAGTGTTAGGCAGAGGCACAACCAGAACATATACAACTAGCCGAGGACACTAAGTCCCATTATGTAATAGGTGGCAAACCAAAAGCCAACCGGGCACATATCCGATCCCGGGCAAGATTATTTTTAGTAGTAGATAGTATAGATTACACTACATGGTTAATTACATCTTTTCGTTTCATATTATTTTCTTTAATAACGAAAATAAACGCAATATATATTAAACAAATGTGCCTACTTGACAAATCTGTAGAGGGCATCTCGTTGCGCACGCGCTGCCATTCGGCTCGCACGTGTGTTGCAAATTAAAAGCCATTCGTGTGTAAGGGCTCGCCGGACCCTTAATTGCCAAACCACCTCGCCCTACTCGCTGCCCGTGAGAAACGCTTCAAATTCTATTGTATCATTAAACGGCTCTAAGACAAGATTGTTACCACAGTAGTGTTAAATGGTAAGGAAGTGACGAACCCATCGCTCTTTATTGGAATGATCTAAGAAGTTAGATTCCTGGTCTGTTTTACAAATTCAATAAGTTATCCATGTAGGTTCCTGCTCTTTTGCTAGGCAGCTCTTAGGTGACAAGCAAAGGCTAAATGGGTTATTACTAGTAACTACTGGTAGCTAGCAACGACGAACCTATAGCATTAATGGTCTAACATCCAACATCATAGCATCATGGTTATCCCTTATCATCTGGAGACAGTGTTTGTTGGTTGTCTTATGACAATACAAAAATTCCTGGATTATTTCACATGTCAAGCAAGATAGTAGTTTCCAACGAAACGTCTAGATTGGTACTCATTACTTCAGTGCTTGGTATTATTGTGTTCCAATTGTACAGGGTTAGAA